>JAAAKG020035802.1:0-19307 GCA_010014905.2 Druon quercuslanigerum
TTTGCCGGTGTTTATCCCAGGTTTATCCCTCCGAAAACTTTAGAACTGAACCTGAAGTAACGCACAATGAAAACTCGCACCCGAACGCGTTCGAGTTCAGGTTTCGGTTTCGGGTCTCGATTGTGCTCAGGCCTTAAGACGATGCATCATTAAAGAAATAAATAAGCCAGAGGGGGGACACGATTTTCGTTTTTGCATTAGAGACGTTAGTCAGTTTTGTAAAGAGCAGCGAGTCGTGAAACACTGGCGCCACTCCTGCGACGCCCGGTCTGTCCGTTGTCTGTTATTGTTTTGCATAAAAAACCCGCTCAAACGCAGTGAAAAAAGCGTTTTTCTCTGTCTCAAGAAATGAGGTTTAACGTTGGCAAAAAGCAGTTAAGTGTAGACCATGGACAATATACAAAATGATTCTTTGCCGAAAGTGCGCAGACGGGTCTGCGCGCATCTCTGCTTGTGAGACGCCAAATGCTGCCAACATACGCTTTATCTTTTAATTTTCAAATTTTTATGCATATCTTAGCAGAGCGCGATTGACAAAGACGTTTAGAAAATTTTAAGACCGAAAAGTGTAGTATAGGTAAAGAGTTTAAAGAGGAAACTTGAAAATATGCTTTTAGTTTTGGTTTGTAGCTTTCACAGGCAGGCAAAAATCTATATTTAAAAAACTAAATTTAAACGAACCACGTATGTTGGCAGCATTGGGCGCCTCACGAGCGGGGATGCACGCAGACCTGTCTGCGCACTTTCAGTAAAGTGTCATTCTGTATATTGTCCATGATCCTTGAGTGTGAAAAAAAGGATTTTATTCTATAACCTTTACGTGTAAAATGACAAGATTCAGTGTTGCCGTTTTGAGTGCATTGTACTCAAAAAGTACATTTCGCGAAATTTCAGGGCACTTTAGATTGTACACTTTTTTTTTTAAGTACATTTGATTACAAGTGCTGAATTTGTGTTTCTAAGATGCGATTGGCCGATGCCGTTAAGACCTTTCCACAGCCGATTAAAAATCGAAGGTGTGCACCGTGCTTGTTTTAACGAGAGTGGAGGAGATGGAGATAACAGATGTCTCCTTCACTCTTGTGGTTCAAGACTTCAGAGTTGCGCAGTGGGACTCCGGCACCATGTTCAAAGTCGAAAATGGAACGGTCCTCTTTTTTTTAACGTGTGGAGATAGAAAGAGAAGTCTATCCGACTTCGAAACGACCCCGGGGTCCCACTGCAGTACGCGTTGTGTAACCGATTTTGTGTATTGAATGGTTCGATTAAGTATCGGCTTTGGTACAAATTTTGTCAGCCCATGTTATTAATATTATTTGAAATAATTAACTGTTTGAATAGTAAATGAAAAATAAAAATAAGGCTATTTTAAATTTAATAATTTTAATTTGGCGCCAAAGTTTGATAGCATGTGGCGCCGCCGAGACGCTGCCATCGAAAGTACACACACGTCCGATTTCTTTTTATTGCGAAAGCAGCGCTCGTAGGAATATTAATTCACTCCTTCAGGGGTGAACGCAGGAAAAAATTTGAGGGGGGGGGGGGTGGTTAGATGAATATATAATGAAAAATTCTAACATTTCGAGGAGGGTTTGAACCCCCAACCCCCTGGGTTGGTCTACTAGGTAGACCCCTTAAATTGCATAAGAAAGCTTTGCAGTTTTCATATTTTTTAAAAACTAGAATACGAAATAAAATAATTATATTTAATTGCAATTACAAAATATTTTTTTAATAGTGTCCTTGGAAAAATGACATTGTTCAATAATAAACTATCTAATCTTTAGATTGGAGAAAATTGACTAATACGTTATTATTATTTCAAAATATTACAATAACCTTGAGTTTTTTTAAAATTAAATAAAAGCATAGAGACTTCAGAAACATTTATTTATATACAGTAAAATTTGTTATCTATTTACACCCTTTATATTAAAAATAGAAAAAAAATGAAATCTGGCTCTTGCAACGACCCTACTTCACTTCTAATAACATACTTGTACTTTTAAAAAGTAACATATTTAATTGAACATTTTTCCATAACAGAAAAAACATTACTCAAGCGTTTTAAGTACTTTATAATTGGAAAATATACATAGATACATTGATAATTACCTATTTTTAAATATGAGCATAAAGAATAAATTTACCGACCTACGACCAGCTTGCGTCGCGCCATTGGTCACTGCTAGCGCGCTGATTTTGAATTATATTAATATTAAAGTTTAATATTTATGATAAATAATGATTGAAAAATGCATCCAAAGTAATTTTTTTAATCCTAAATTAGAATATTGGAGTAACTCAACTATCTCAGTTAAATATTTAATTATTATAGTTGAGAATTCATCTCCTGTTGAGAAGTTATTTTTAAAATAAAATTTAATTTTTTTAACGTACAAATTTCTCTGTTTAAATTTTGGTTGAAAATTTAACTTTTTTAATTTAAAACGCACCTTATAAATAAAGTTATATTTTTACCTGGACCCCATTTATCATTTTTAAATAAAATGAATACTTTAAATAAGAATCTTTCAGGAATTTGTTCCTTCTCTCCGTTCTATTTATAAAATATCGAAAGATTTCAACTGTCTTAATAAAAAAGAGTTATGAAATTCGGTTATATTATTCTAAGGGTCTATTTGAAATTAAGATGCGCTCTATAATTATATTTTATTACTCTTCAATAATAAATAAGATAATTACTGATGTGATTCATGAACATAAATTACTTTAAATTTAAAATCCCTTTTTTGCAATTCAGGTCTTCTTAAAGTTATTGAAAAATGTATAAAATAATATTTATCAGTGCAGTAATTAATTATTCTTAATTCATCCTTGGTACTTTTAGTGATTTTATTTTAAGTCGCATTGCCGGAAATAAAGAAAAATTTAATTTTAAAACTCGGCAGAGACGTGATTACCCATTGCGACAAACAAAAATGATTTATTTCTCTGAATTCAGCATTCATAACCTCTTTTGCATTGAAATTTTTTGTCCAATATCTTATTTTAGTACGAGAAAAATTCTATTTGGGCATTTTTCAATCATTATTTATTATAAATATTAAATCTAAATATTTATATAATTCAAAATTTGCGCGCTAACAGTGATCAATCGGGTTGCCGGCACAACGCAAGCGCAGTATAAAAAGTTCCCAAGATTGGGGACACTGCCTATGATTTACGACGAAAATTTTCTTGCATTTGAATAAGCCTTTACATTTACAAGTTTGTTACATAACCTGCACATAATATTTATCAATTCATTGTATCTATTTTAATTGCGACAATAAATATGATAATTTAATTATCTTCATTAGGCTATGTCTTTTAGAGTTAGATTGCAAGTTTGAAGTTCAAGTGGGCAAAACGAAAAAAAGGTTCTTTGGAAATAGGAAGTGAGATCCTTTCGAACTAAAAGTGTGGTATTATTTGGAGCTCATTTATCATTTTGGGTTCCTTTTTAGCAAGTGTGATTCATTTTTTTTGCAGCTCCTTTGGAACCAAAAATGGGTTCCAATGGAAACCTCAGTTTTGCCTGTGTTATTAATGAAGAAAAAAATCCGCTAAATTGAATTTACTGGAATTTTCTTGCTATAATCAGGGAATTTCTAAAAATATATGAAACGATTTCAAGTACCTTATATTATTACATTATTTACCAATGGAATTAAGGAGGACCACTAAAGTAAAAACGAAAATATAAACCATCTTCATTTTTTAAAAATAGATGAAAAACTGATTAATTCAGTAATGAATACTTTGGGTTTCAGTAGAAATAAGGAATATATTCGAGTGCTTCATTAGTGTGCAAATATATAAAGAAGACGTTATCTCACGTCTGCCACGTCTCTTGTTGCCATTCTGAGATAAGGATAAGAAAATATCAAATCTTACACTTTTTCTTCAAAATTAATATTTCAGTTTGAAAATAAGTTTTTTGTACCGCAAATTCGATTGTTCCATTTGTAATAAAAAATCATTCTGTTAGATGTAAATCACGGAATTAATGGAATTTAAGGCATTCGCCGGATTCAAGGAATTCCCAGAATTCACGAAATTCATGAAATTTCGGAATTCCTGACATTCACGAAATTCACGGAATTCATGGAAATGAAACTCAAAAAATTGAAGGAATTCACAAAATTCATGGAATTTGCGGTATTAAAAGAATTTACGTAATTAATGAAATTCACCAAATCTATGGAAATCTCAGAATTCATGGAATTCATGGAACTCACAAAATTTATGTAATTCACGGAATTGATTAAATTCAAGGAATGCATGAAAATGAAGAAACTCAAGAAATCGAAGGAATTCACGAAATTCATAGAATTCACGGTATTCAAAGAATTTACGCAACTCATAAAATTCACCAAATCTATGGAAATCTCAGAATTCGTGGAAATCATGGAACTCACAAAATTTATATAATTCACGGAGTTTATTAAATTCAAGGAATTCACGGAATTCATGGATTTAGAAGAATTAACGAAATTTACAACATTCAAAAAATCCACGAAATTCACGGCATTCATTACAGTTACAGAATTTTCGGATTCAGGGAAATGAAGAAATTCACGAAATGCATGGAATTCGCGAAATTCGTTGAATTCGCGAAGTTCGTTGAATTCGCGGAAATCAAGAAATTTATGGGATTCATGAAATTGACAAAATTCACGGAATTCGCAAAATTCATTGGGATTCATTTAATTGTCAATTAATTCACGGAATTTATGGAATTCAAAGAATTCATAGAAACCATAAAACTCAAGCAATTCATAGAACTCAAGCAATTCATAGAATTTAAGGAATTCACTGAAATCACGAAATTCACTGGATTTGCAGAATTCACGGAATTCCAGGAATTCATGGAAATCACAGAATTTGAGGAATTGAAGGAATTCGCAAAATTTATGGGAATTAGGGAATTCAGAGAATTCGCGGAATTCGTTGCAGAATGTATGGAATTGAAATAGTTCAAAGAAATTACGGAATTCAATGAATTCATGGAAATTATAGAATTTAAAGAATTCTGGGGATTTCATGAATTCCATATATTCATGAATTTTTTGTATTTCCTGAATTCCATGAATTACGCGATTCCTTGAATTTCATGAAGTACTTGAATTCTGTAAATTCCTTCAATTCAGCGTATACCTTGATTTTGGTAAATTTTGTGGATTCCGTGAAAACCCAAATCCCGTGATTTCCATGGATTTCGTGAATTTCATGAATTCAGTGACTTCCTTGACTTCCATGAATTCTGTGAATTCTTTGAATTCCGTAAATTCCATGAATTCACTGATTTAATCTTTTAAATTATTTATCCGTGCATTTGGTTAAACATTACAAAATTGAACCATTTCGATTGAAAATCAGACTGTTTGAGAAAGCGTGAAATATTTAATTTAAACAAATTTTTCATAGATATGCAGTACATTCTTTATATTATTGTTTGAACTTAAAATTATAATATTTAAAAAAAAATTTTAATGCAAATTAACAATAGAAGTGTAAAATTTTTTAAAGCAATAATCGCCGAAACTGTTCGAATCTTCATTCGGGTGTATCGTGAATTTTAAGTACAAGATATTATTCAATTAAGATATTATAATTATTGTGAAACATCACTTTTTATAAATCTTATAAATAATAATTTTTGAATTTGCATTGAAAATTTTCTAAATTAAATACCCTCGAGTTTTTAAAGATTTGCTATTCAAAGTTCTGCATTTTTGTAGAGTTACGACTGACAATTCTTAAATTTTAAAATTTCGCAATCACAAATTATTCTATTTGAAGAATTATATTTTAAAGGTATATAATTGAAATTTTTTTGCCAATCGTTGGATTTTAAAGACTTGCAATGGAAAATTCTTAAATTTTCACGATTTGCGATTTAAAAATCTTCAATTTTGAAGAATATTAATTGAAAACTCGCATCATTATTAAATTATTAATTTTAACAAATTAAAAATTTTTAATTTTAAAGATTTACAATTTAAAGTTCTAAAATGCTGAAGATTTACAAGTTAAATTCTTCAATCAAAACGATTCGCATTTTAAATATTATCAATTTCAAAATATTTGCAATTAATAGTTCTGTAATTTCGAATACATTAAATAAAAATTTATTTAACTTTTGAGATTTATATTTTAAATATATGAACATTTGAATGATTTTTATTTTAATGCGTAAACGCCTTTTGAAGAATTACATTGGAAAATTCTTCAGTTTTTAGGATTTTTAACTGAAGCCTTTTCAATATTTAATAGATATTCTTAAAATTTGATTAAAATAGTGCAATTTTGAATTGTTTAAATGATCATTTATTTAATTTTTAAGATTTATACTTTAAAGGGATTTTCAATTTTGTATATTTACAATTGCAAACTCTTTAATTTTGCACGATCTATGAATAACAATTCTTAAATTGCTATGATTTTGAAGATGAAAAGTCTCTTAATCATAAAAATTGCAGAATTTTTAATTTTAAGACACAAAAGTTTCATCGAAAATGTTCTAAATAAGAAATTTTGAATTTCAAAGATCAAAAATATAAATTTTTACAATTTTGAAGAGTTAAAATAAAAATTTCTTGATTTAAAAAAATTTTGATTTGCAAATTATTCCATCTTCAGGACTTATATTTTATATGAATCTAATTTTCAATATATTTTTGAATAGTTTATCCCCCCGTCCCAAATTCATACTAATTTTATAATTTTATAAACTCAGGGAAATCCAGTGTTTATTAAAATTATAATTCCTTAGTCTATAAATTATTCAAATTTATTTTTTGTTTACCACAGGCCTCACAGTAATTCCCATTTACCGTCTGTTCCCCTTTTTTCACAAAATGCCGAACTGAGTAAGTAAATTCTAATACTAAAATTACACTATTTTGGGTTAAAAGACAATTATTTTGGTTTAAAATTATACTATTTGGTTACTGATGTAATTATTCCGTTATAATTTGATATTATATGTTTATAAATCTTCATTTTTGGTTCAAAATTAGGGCGCTCTGCTCCGTTGAGATACTGCGGGCGGTTCTAGGAATGCCGAAAACGGCGAAAACTTTCTAACTCTATTGAAAGAGAAAATTGCTACAAACAATAATAAATTGTTTTCAACATTTATGCGAACATCAATTTATGAGTAATATTTTATGTACTGGAAACATTTCTTGTTGAAGGAAACTCGCAAGCAATAATAGCTACACGAAAAAATCCGGGTAGTTATGAAACCTACTCGATTATTGTTAAACAAAAGCACTCAGATCCAACCATTTGGACCGATGTGGTGGAAGGCCCTAAAAATCTCCGTCAAGCCCTAAAACGCGATAAACAAAATCTTGTCATATGGGAAACTCGGGTGATCTCTTAGGACATCTGCCACAAAATAAAATTACCGAAATTCTCACGGAACTTTTTCGGGGTGGCGATATCAGCATTGCTCTTTGTCATGGGAAAACCGAAGTTCCCCCTTTAGAAAGTCGAAATAAAATAATTTCGGAATACTATTCTAGCCTCATAGGAGGTCATAAAGATGTGACCAGAACGTACCGTCGAATCCGTGAACATTATCGATGGCCTGGCATGCGCGATGAAATATGCGAGTATAATAGGAGGTGTAAGAGCTACCTCGAAAAGAAACACGTCAGGACTAAGACGCACGAACCAATGCTAATTACGGATAATCCATTCGCAGCACTCGAAAAGGTCTCTCTCAACACCTTCGGAAAATTAGCGACAACACCGAGCGGAAGCCGATATATTCTGACGATGCGGGATAACTTCAGTAAATAATGCATCGCAGTCGCAATAGCAAACATCAAAACTAAAATAATAGTCGATGCCGTTACCACCAAGCTATTGCTACTTTAAAAGCGCACCAAAGTGTTTCCTTACGGATCGAGGGGGTAGCTTTATTAGCGATCTAATGAAGAAATTAGAAAAATTGTTTCATGTCAAGCCTTTGATAACATCTGGCTACCGACCTTAGAGCAATAGATCGTTGGAGAGGAGTGACAGCGTGTTGACTGACTATATTAAGCATTACGCAAACAGTTATGACGATTAGGATTGACTGCTCCCTTTCGCCATGTTTGCATATAATACGTCGGTTCACGAGGTGAACAATTTCTCAACATACGAATTGGTTTTTGGTCGAGTGGCTAGAACTCCTACCTCTGTCCCTCACGGTGAGGAACTCGAGACCTACGGGTCGTACTTTCGAGATTGGATTATTAGAATCAGAGAGGTTCAGAAAATTGCAGCGAAAAACTTGATTCAAGCTAAACTTCGATCGAAAGCTAGATATGATAAAAAGGCCTGACCTCTAAACGGTATAATAGGGGACAAAGTGTATATCCTGTACAACACAAAAGGCTGAATATTCTCTGATCATAGTCACGGGCGTTACACTATTGGTGGGTTTACCAACCACAAGAACGTGACCTTAGAAGACGAGAATGGACTATCTACTTAAGGGTAGAATAAACGATAAACAATAACCCTTAAATTCAATGGCGTGCGTTCGACATCCCCTAAATTAAAATTAAAAAACTAATTCACACCCCTTTTCAGATTGTGAATAAATATGTTCAACCTCTGGTTTTTGCTGTTCTTTTCTATCTCGGGATTGTTATGCCAGGACATCCAAAGGAAAACCCATGATAATCTACCATTCAAAGAAAACACGGGGATCTATTATGAACATCTAGGATTGATGAAACGCAGTGCTAGCACATGGAGAATAACGGTGTTCCTTGACGTAATGAAGCTGTACAGATATTCCTGACAAATTGCAATCACAAGTGGAAGGAATGCCCTCTCTCTGCGGATATCTGTTAGGACCTGACTGCAGCCGCATAATTCAGGAATATTAACTTCAGCCGAAAATCTCAGTTGTTCAAGAACTTCAGCAGGAGATAAGGAAGGTAGTATTAGAACTTAATCGTCAAGCAAAAAATCCATAGAAATCAAACTGCCTCAAGGAATGAGGAGACGACGAAATACGCCCATGTTAGGATTTTTAGGAGAAATAGTTGGGCCCGTGGCTGGTCTCCTCTCGTATGACGATGAACAGCGAATTGAGGAAGGGATAAATGACCTTAAGGATGCATTCGCAAATATCTGCCACCTAGTAGGGCAACAAACCCATATTCTTCGTCCTCAATTAGATAAAATACATAACGAAATCGAGACCAAAATGAAGGAACAAGATGATCTAAAAGAGAAAATGTCTTGGATCGCTTACGAAGTTAGTGGTGGATCTGAGGCAATTGCTAAAATAAAGTGTATATATACTAATTTTAAAATTCTGATTGAGTCTTCATAAACTATGTTCCATTTAAAAATCACTTCAAATGAATAGATTCTTAAATGAATGCTTTTATTTAATTTAAAAAACTGATTAAAGTATTATGTCAGTATAAATTATTTCGCTTTTAATCTATTAAATTTATAAATTTTAAATTAAAAAAGACACAACAATTTTCAATAGTAAACGATTCAAAAATGAATTGTTACAATTTCAGTGATAAATTTAAACTTTGAATGTTGGAATTAAAATTTTTTTATTTGTAATTTTACGTTAAAAGTATTGCATTTTGATTTTTAAAGAACAGTTGAACATTGGTTAATTGAGAAAAAAAAATTAAATCAGGCTTAAGGTTTTTGAATTTTTCAAATAAAACAAAGATAACTCAATAATTCAAAGAGAATGTTTAAAAATATTTTTAAAAGTTTACAAAGTTGGTAAAAATCTGAATGCTCTTGGTACAATTTTGTCCGCGGGATTTTACTAAAATGTTAGGAAAAATGGGAATCAGTTTAAAAGATATTTAAAAGTTCCGAAAAATTTCGCAAATAATTTTAGCAGAATGGAAATAATTTTTCTTTTCAATTATTTCCAATTACATCATTTTGTGAAAAGGTATACAAATATGGGACATGAACAAATGAATTTTAGATAAAAATTATTTATTTATTAAAAATATAGTAATTCAATTTTTATCAAATAATTTTTTTAAATTATTGTTGAAATTTAAAATAGCAATAATTATATAAAAATTGTATTAAAAATAAATTAAAAAACAAATGCGCTTTGAAAGAAAAAATTATTTATGAGCTAACTGTCCCGGGAAATCCTGGCGGTTCGAGTAATTGTGAAACTTGTTTATATTTTGAATATATGACTTCTCAAAAAATTAATTCTCATCGAAACATTAAAGAGAGTTGATATTTGCTCTCATTATGTTAGAAGGGCAAGTTGGACGTGTGAGGCAATCTGTGAGATAAGAAATACATAATGTATGTGTACTCTAATGAAACAATGGAATATTCCTCAGTTTGACTGATAACCAAATTATGTATCAGAGAGTTAATTAGTTCTTCATCTACTTTTTAAAAAATGAGGATGGTTTATATTTTTGTTCTTACTCTGGCAGTCCTTCTTCTTTCTATTAGTAAATATAATAATATAAAGTATCTATAATTTTTATTATCTGGTTATTATATATTAACTTATATATTTACTATATAGTTTTTATTTTCTAACTTGTATAAAAAATATAAAAGAAATTATATCCATATGTTTTATTGACAAGTAGACAATGCATCTGAAGAATTTCAACTTTTCCTAGTAATGTTGATAAAAAAAGCCGGAATCAGTTCCTTAGGAGTTAAAAGAAAAACCCTTAAATAGTTTTTGAAAAATTAAAAAAATTTAGGAGATATTCAAAATTTTTTGTGAATATAATAATATTAAGATGTTTTTCAAGATTTCGTAATTAAGCGCAGTTTTAACGAAATATTTCTTGCAAAGATATTTCAAAATTTTTTTGCATTTTTCGGAAACAAATTTTTAAACTAATGTTCGGAAAAAATGCATATTTGATTTTCTTCTATTTTTTATATCTAGGCTGCAATAAATTAAAAAAATTCCAAAATAAGACTAGAATCTTCAACTAAATTACTTTTAACGCATAATGAAAATTTTAAATTTTTTTCAAAATTGTCTCGTCACGATCGAGTTTTTTTATCACTAATTCTTGATCTCTATTATAATTTAATTTCATCTAATAAGAATTTTAGGCAAATCTGGATTCGAAACGTTTTTTAACGGGTTGGGGAGAAATGTTTTAATAACATGCCGGAAAGGGGCCGTACTTCTCAGCAGTGTGAGAATATTGATAGCGTCACTACAACGATCTTAATATACATATCTAAATATAAAAACAGATATTAATTTGATTCTTATAGGTAGGGGGGCGTGTTCAAGCTCAAGCTGGTCTTCTTTTTGCTTCTACTGGGCTTCTTCTCAGACTAGCCCTTTCTCGGACCAGTCCAGCCGTCGACATGATTACCGGGCTCAGTCATTTATTCCTGTCATCTGAGAGACTTTATCGACGGGTCTGTCTTATTGTACGACAAACATTTTATAGACCCAGGTAGATGCTCGGTCCAAGGCCTCTCACTCTGTGCGGCGTAGAAAAAGCACTTAGGCTCAAGCCCAGGTAACGATAGCATCGAACAGCCTTTATTTTATGCGCAGGTGATATGACACTCACCCTATCTTAAGGTGTCCTGCGCTGAAAATTTCCCCGCTACTTCTCCGGACAGCTCGAAGCAGGCCTTCAGAGTTTCTCTGAAGATCCTTTTCGTTAGTTAGACCCTCCTAATGGCAGCAAATAGCTTCCATATACCATCTGCTGCAGGTCCTACCTCTACCAGGAACTATCTGTTTCTAGTTTCCCCGACACCCTTGATTTTAACACCAAGGGTGTCAGGTTTCACATTTCGCTTGAGATTTATAATAACAGTCTCGGGTCGACGTTGCCTGTGGTTCTTCCTCCTCTTCTTGATATTGGGCGCCGGTATTCCATGCTTCTTTTTAGGAGTGGAGGACGTTGCTGCCTCATGGGTCCTTGGCTTCTTCTTTCGGGGTACCGTTGTGTTTGCCTCTACGGGGTTAAGAGTGTGATCTCTCAAACTCTTCCCATAGTGGGCTGCGGAAGTTTGTACGGCATATTTTTCCGAATGACTTCTCTAACTGGCAACCTTTAATTGTCTTGCCTTCATTCTTTCTCCATTGACCCTCTTTGAAACTTTCGTGGTCACCCATCATTCGTGCTCTTCGAAATACTCCTCTAAAAATTTTGTTCTAGAGTGTAATCGTGTGATAAGGCTACTCGCATCTCTTACACCTTCGTGGATTGCAAGGAGCATGTTCCTCTGTATCCGGCAGAGAGTCTCTTTCAGACAGTGGAGAAAAAGGGGCTTGCTCCTTCTTGCGTCGCACCAATCCATTGGCTCCATGAACCTAACCTTCTCCGTGACGTTTAACGGTCCGCCCTACTTCTCACATACGCTTGGATTCCAGTATTTTTGGCGCTCCTCAAAATCCTCGTGGACAGCACCGACCAACGGGGCTTGAACCCGATCGGAACCGGCAGAGCGATTGCTACTCTCTTGGGGTACTTTGTTTTCTGCATGCTTACTCATCGTCGGTTTTTAATTCAGGGTTTCTTCCCATAGCCCGTTTTCGTCCACCCCTGGTATTTGATTTCCCTTGTACCACCCATATCTGGAAGGCGTTTGTCTATACGCAAACTAGGGAGTCGCCCGACGGGCGGCTAGTAACCCCACGCGGTAGAGCATCGGAAGTGGCCAATTTCCTTTATACGTCATATACTTTTTGCCCTAGGAAATAAAGTGAATTTGAATTTAAATAATGAAGTTTTTGAAATTCAGCATTTATTTCTAAGCGTAAAAATGCTAAATTAAAAATTCATTTATTTCTATATGTTTTTACAGAATTAAGTGGGCAGAGCGACACACCTAGAGTTCCTCGGCGCGAAAAACTACCTGTTCGTCGGAGAAGTGAACCTCTTTCGAATGAAACAAGCCGATCAGTCGAGCAGCCTGTGTTGGGTAAATAACTTTTTACATTTCCATTCATGAGAGCGTAATGTGATGGTCTTCGAATTCTGGTTTTTAACGAATCTTTACGTCTCAGTACTTTTAAGTATGATTAAAATGAAAAAAATGATATGCCTGTCGGTATTTTAAAAATAAAAAAAAAGGGAAAACATTTTTCGACAGATTAAGAAATATCAATCCAAATTTTTACTTGATATAAAATATATTTTTTAACTATTCTCATCAAATTTTTTAATTAGGCCTGATATGAACCAGCGAAGGGTCAATATCCAATCAGTGCGGTGTTCTTCTTTCCTTTTTTCGTTTCTCTTCTGCAATTTTCCTTAATTTATACTGCATCTCCCTTTCTACAAATATTAAATCAACCTAAATTTTCTCCGAGCTTCACAGAAGACTCTCTTCTTTGGCGTTACTTCCCTATTATGTGCCTATCCTTTAGTTTTACCAGAACTATTCTCTCCCCTCTTCGCTCTTCCCTTCCTACACTTCGCAATTCCTCTATCTCTACCTTAGCGTCGATCCTTTTTCGTACTTCGTCCACTGCTTCCTTCAGATCCTTTGCTTATAGTCTTAGTCCCTTTATCACTAAGTGTCGTTTTTTTGTTGCCGCTCTTTTCTTTCTATTCTTTGTTCTATTTTTATCAATTATTCCTTCTCTTTATTTGCACCCCTCCCTCCAAATTCCCAGATTGAGTATCTTCTTGCTTTTCTAGTCTTCGTTCTAAAGTCTGCATCTTTTCCTCTGGCTTTTCCTTGACTTCTTTCCATTTCCTTATTTCTTTTCTAAGTTAAGCCATTTCCTGCTAATTTTATTCTTTATTTTGCTTCCCTGTTTCTTCTGTTTTACTTTATAAATCCTGTTTCTTCTCCTATAATTTCTGGCATTACTTTTTATATACTTCAAGCTTGAATTCCGTGATGCTAACGCAGTGATGTTAAGGGCGGTTCTATTTAAAATGATAAAGTATGCACTTGTAACTGTAAATTAATAATAAATTATTTAACGAATTTAATTCTCTGTTTCTTCTTGTAGAGCTGAGTTCTCAGTTGGAGATTTTACCAAGCGGCGAACCTATTTTGCGTCTTGCTCGTTCCAGAACTTCCGATTCTCCCCACAGTAAGCATTCTCCTGGAAAGCCTCTTTCTATTACAAGCTCTAATTTTCGGGGCTCTCCTGGCAGCTCAACTCAACCTACCGAGCCTCCTCTTCGTGCCAGGTCCAGGTCTCCTCCCGCCATTGATCCTTCGTTTCGCATACTTGGATACACAATGGAACAAATTAGATTTATTCGACT
Source organism: Druon quercuslanigerum (assembly GCA_010014905.2). Classification (NCBI taxonomy): domain Eukaryota; kingdom Metazoa; phylum Arthropoda; class Insecta; order Hymenoptera; family Cynipidae; genus Druon; species Druon quercuslanigerum. The sequence continues at coordinate 14,253 of JAAAKG020035802.1, forward strand.
TATTCCTTCTACAAATTCTTCCCAGCGATTCGAAATTCGAGAATACACTTTTCCTCGCGATAAACAAATTCTATTGAAAACAAAAGGTACTCAATTTGAACCCATTCCAAGAGAAGAAAGGCTGGTATTATCAACGTCCAATGGTGACATCTTTGCAATTTTCAACTATGAGTTGAGAAGTCTTCGTGGTATATATGCAATAAAACATAAAAACACTCCATATGAGACCCTAAAACGGGTAAAAATAAACATGGGCAGTGAAGCATTTAAAGAGTTGACTATGAAAGAAATCGAGGAAACTCCCTTAAATAGCCCAATCCGAAAGTGTTTTAAAACATTACTAGTAGGCCAACCTTCATAAAAATGTAAAAATGTCAAACAAGAATAAAATCTTGTTTTTGTTATATGAAGTTGGATCGAAATAGTGTAAGGAACTGGTAATTTAATAAAAAATCACGGAATATCGGAGAAAAGGGGGCTCCTAGGCAAAAGTGAAATTTTACAGGGCGAGTGATTGAAGAAATCTTGAGCTCGAGGCAGAGGAGCGGAGGAGCGGAGGAGAAGTCTCAGCGGAGAATTCTAACCCGTACTCCTTACGGTTCGACCGTGTTTCCTAACTTAAATTTATTTATTATGAAATAAATTTATTAACTTATTAAAAATTGAATTTTGGAATTTCTTTTAATTTTTAGCGCGCTTAGGGCGCGCGCTTCTCAGATATCACGCTTTGAGCTTGATTACTTATTCTTTGCACTTGGAATGCAATTTTATGAAACTTTATGAACAAAATCTTTTTTAGATCCCAGTATTTGAATGCATTTTCACATTTTTAATTTTCTTTGTAATTAAGTATGTTTATTTAAAGATTAAATTGCTCAAAGCTCTGTAGGCTTGCAGGTACGCATTCTCATCTTTATGCTCGCGCTACATGCTCGATTGTTGACTGAAATTTTGTAATGTATATTTTTTCTGAATACCTAAAAATAAAAAGCTACAAGCCTTTCTTAAAAAAATTTTCTTTAGCTCGCGTTGTTATGATGAAAATTTTATGTATTTTGCGTCTTTTAACGAAATATAAAATTTTTTATTCTTGTGCATCAATTTAAAACAATAAATTGAAAACAAAGAGTTTAAAGAAGGTTTAAAGAAATGGTGTAGGAATTTTAAACGCTGAAATTTCTTCTGAAACGTTTCCGCGTATGCATAAAACCTAAAAAACTTATCCTATTGAAAAATAGTTTAAAAAATTGCAACATTATTAACATTTTCGATGGATAAAACCATAACTGTTGGTCAAAGAATGCTGGTTAACAAACTCGTTCTTTTTTTTAAAACCGAAAAGAGTGTACCAATGCCTGATTTGATTTGTTAATTTTTTTAGAGTTATCATGTTTTGCGGACGGACGGACAGTGTCGCAAAACGTGAAGATTGGTTCAAAAACTAAAGTTTTAAATATTATAAAATTCTAATACGTTCTCACTCATAAATTATGAGAACGTAATAAATTAAATGCTTTTTGTTAACATCTTTTGTCTATCATTTTTTTTAATGCCTGTCGTTGTGCACATATGTTTAGTTGTTACTCTGATGTTATTTTTCACGATTACAACGAAAACTACGCATCCTATCAAAAAACGATTACTTAAATGTTTAGCTCTCCAAATTAAGCGGATAAGACTGTCAAACCTTATCGCCATTTTAGTGAAAAGATTTATTTATTGTTATAAAATTTGTGAAAATTTATCAAGGTTTTTTAATGTTACAAACATCTTAAAATCTTCATAAACTTTTTAATATTTTGAAATTTGATCACTGTTTTTGAATATTTAAAGAAAAATTAATCAAAATTTTTAGTTTCCAAAATTTTTGTATGGTTTACAAATTTATTTCTTTACGAATAAACTGTATCTATTTAGTAAAAATTAATTGAATGTTGGTTAAGGATTAAACTATTTTGTAAGGGAGGCGGGCAGCGCAAAAGTTCCTGAATAATGTATGCCGTATTTTGAGAATGGTCCCTTACATTAATTTCGGACATTAGTTCTTCCTATTGTAGTTAGAGATAGTGTTAGTTGTTGTAACGAGATAATCGAAGGGATTTGTGCAATAGGAAGGAGGGAGAGCTCAGGAAAGGTATATCCTAAAAATAGAGAGAGACAGAGAGAGAGAGAGAGGGGGGGCGAGAGCCTGGGAGTTTCATAGTAGGCGTTGGTACGGCAGGCGTTAGTAGCGTAATAAGTGGTAATGCACTTGATTTGCTGCAGCGAGGGTAGATTTCGATGACGGGGCCCGTCTAAATCTATTAGCGAAAGAGTATGCTCCCGACGTCATGCGTTGTAGCATGAGAGGATGTTACGTTTTCGTTGGTTCTATTTCACGAGCGTCAGTGTGGAGGGGGGGGGGCATTTGACGGGTAAACAGTTTTGGGATCCAGCCAAGGACAGCTGGCATGCCAGCCGTATGAGTGAAACGTGTGAACTGGGATGCCATTTGACCCGTAAATGATGAAATGGGGATCGAAAAAAATTGTGCGAATAATTAAAGAAAGGTTGCAATGAGATTCAACAACTTTAATTGGATTGCGTACAAGTAGTGCTTATGGCGATTTAAGAGAGAAAGTTAAAAAAAAGAGTATGCGGTTCCCCACCATGTGGGACGTGGCGACCAAGCGGAGGATTTACGTCTCCCAAAGCGGATTTCTAGCTTTGGGAGTAGCAGAGAGAGAGTAATCGGTTGGATGCGTTTTAATTGGACATAGTCCGAGCGATATACCAGCCCGGAGAGGTATTAATATGAGAACGGCATTCCAGCCCTTATAGAACTGGCGTACTGTGTCGAAGCACTTTTTTTTAAGCTCGTAGTACTGCGTGGGGGTTAACCGCAGTGGAAATGATCGAGTGGTGGGAGATGCGCGTGCATCACTTTCAATGCGCTGTCCGCGCTGCATTCTTCTGCACCCGACCCTGCTAGTCGGCTAACGTGATGGGATCGTATCTTTCTCATCCTGAAATAGACATTCTTGCGTCTTCTCGAATAAGTAAAAGCAATTCCTCGGAAGGATTATACTTTGCAAAGTGGTCAAGTTGTTTGTAAGCAACATTTTTTACCCGAAAAAATTGTCAGGACTTAAGGTTATGTCGTCGGTATGTTTGTGTTTTAGAAGTTTTATAATTCAAATATTATTAAAGAATAATTTCAATAGAAGTCAGACTACAAATTTTGAAAAAATAGTTACAGACAATAGTTAACGAAACGGGAAATGTTATTATTTTGTCTTTATAGACAAGTATCCTGAGAGTTTGTAACGTAGCGTTACCTAGCACCCAGGCCCACGCGCACACCAGTCCACCGATGTTGATTCCTTCCAGTCACCACCATCCAGTGCGCCGACGCGCCGCGCAGATAGGGCTATTTATCTAGCTGCGCGACGCAGAAACGGCAGTTCGTCGGGTGCGTTGTACCGAGTAACATCCGGGATCTCTCAACCGGTAGGTTGAGAGGTCGCCTACTCTCCCAGTAGGCAACCTCGTAGGACCGATGACCTGTATGCATAGCAGGTGAAGCGAAACGAACCGTTACAAGTTTATTATTGTAAGCAAGGTTTTATAGAACTCTAAAAACAATTATTTATTAAATTATAAAAACCAAATTTGAGTTGCTTAAAAACACTTATGTTGGAAAAATTCTTTATTCTAGATGAAACTAGGTATGTTTTGTGCTTCGTTTTTTAAAAAAAGCCATTTTTTTAATCCCCAGTTAGTTTCACCAAAATGAGATATTTATTTTTTTGATTTTGATAAAGTTTATTAGCTTATTTCCAAACCCACTGAAAATTTTAAGAAAAAGTTTGAAATTAATAAAATGGCGGTGGCTTGTCTAAAAATATGAAATTTTTTTCTAAAAAACCACTTATATATTTTCAGCCAATTTAAAAACAAAATTTCTTTTCATAATGAAGGTATTTAAAGCGGGACGATGGTCGTGGGTGCTACAGCGTACGTTTTGGACCCAGTCTGTCAGCTTGCGGATTCAATTCCCGCCTCGCAGTCTGGAAGAGCCTCAGCGGCCAATGCGATGAACACTACCATAGCAAGGGAGTTTTTTTTATCTCTGGAGAGTCGTGGGACCAGCACCTCTAGAGAAAGGTTCTCTAAGTACTTAGAGCTGTTGCCCTTGGTGATTTAAAACCCACCTTAAAGTGTAGGTCCCCCTCCCACCACTAAGTAACTACGTGGGAGGTGTGTTAAGGAATAGGAAAGAAGGTGCAAGAAAAATGTAAACCCTTAGGGGACACATTAGAAGCTTCCATCCATAATAACGGTATTTTGTGAGTTTCATACCGGCTAAATAACTTTTGTCGCAAGGAGAATTTTTTTTCTCATATGAACAAATTTTATAATTTTTTTTGTTAACAGCAACAGGTACGAAAAAATTTTGAGATAATACTTTGGCGATACTTTACATCGTTTTCAATGAAAATTAAAAAATAACGTTTGCAGGAAAAAAATAATTCTTTGTTCCCAAAAATAGTTTAGTCCGCATAAAGCTGACAGGATGCCTTTCTAATATTAGCAGAAACTTCAAAAATATTAAGAAGAATAAAAATGTGGGATTTGCTACAAAATATATTTTTACATTTTCTCAAAGCTTGATGGACAAATACAAGATTTTCTCGACAATGCCAGTTTTTCATTTTTTCAATTTTTAAACAAAGTTTTAAACAAACAATTTTTAAACAAAGTAAATAAAGAGAGAAATTTTTTCCTTTTGAGGCGCACGTGTTTTTACATTAATTTTTGAATTCGGTAATATTATAAACCGTTCGGGAATTTTATTCGTTTTGGAATTTTTTATTCGGGACAGAGAGGGTTTACTGAATCGGAAAATTTATTTTACCACATATTTTAGCCGTCTCTATAGAAGTACAGAAAATTTTCTGTAAGTATTATTTCGACAACTGGATCTTGTCGATTTTTCCCTTTCTGTGGAAGATGCCGTGCATCCTCTTATCGAGGAGCTCTTCCCGGAAGTTTTTCTCCTGTGCTTTCTGAATC
>JAAAKG020035813.1:0-19307 GCA_010014905.2 Druon quercuslanigerum
AAAAAAATGTATTAACTTATTTTAATTATTTAATAAATAAAAATTAAAAATTTAATAATAATTAAATTAATTCAATATTATATAATAATTTAAAATTATATTTTTATTTATTTGAATATTCCATCATTTCAGTTAAATATTAATCTCTTTGGTTGAACTCCTATTTTTTAAAGAAAAATTTTACTATACAATTTTTGGTTGAAATATTATCTTTTATAGTTTAAAATTCATTATTTTGGTTTAATATTTAACTGCTCCATTTAGAGATTCATTATTTTATTTGAAAATCCATCACCTTGTTTGAAAATGTAACTTTTTTTTTAAATGAGTTTTTTTTTAACTGAAAATTTAACTATTCCAATTGAATATTCCACCATTTTAGTTAAAATTCATCTATTTGATTGAACATTAACTTTTTCAAATAAAAATTTAACTATTTATTTTTTGGTTGACAATTTATCATTTTTAGTTGAAACCTCGCCTTTTTGGTAAAAATTAATATTCTTGGTTAAAAATTCATCAATTTGGTTTAAAATTAATTTGATTAACTAAAAATTTAACTACTTCATTTTAGTTGAAGATTGACCTTTTTTAATTTTAAAATCAACTATTTGGTTTTGGTCTTTTTCAGTAAAAAAATTAAATATTATGCTAAAAACTCACGTATTATTTGGAAAGGCATCTTTTTTGGTAAAAAATTAATTTTCTTGTTTAAACATTAATATTTTTGGTTAAAATTTCAATTGTTCCAGTTGATAATTATCATTTTATTGGTTGAACATTTATCTCTCTGTTTAAAAGTAAAAGTACTTGGTTGAAATTTAAAGTCTTTTGTTAAAAATTAATATTTTTGGTATGAATTTGATCTTTTTTAATTGAAAATTTAACTATTTCTTTGCAACCTCATATGTTTTAATAAAAAATAGTATTTTTTGTAAAAAAAAAACAATATTTTTGGACGAAAATTCAAGTATTCCCATTAATATTTATAATTTTAGTTGAAAATTCATTTTTTTGGTTGAAAATAAAATTACTTGTACGAAGATTATACTCTTTTGTTAAAAATTGATCTATTCAGTTGAATATCCATAATTTCAGTTTAAAATTCATGAGTTTCGTCAATTTTCTTTTGTGGCAAATTAGTTTTTTTACTGAAAATTTAACTATTCAATTTTTGGCTAAAAACTGATTTTTTTAGTTCAAAATTCAACTATTTGTTTGAAAACTGATTTTTTTAGTTTGAAATTCAACTATTTGGTATAATTTTGGTCTTTTTTAGTAAAAAACTAAAATATTTCGTTAAAAAATCATGTATTATTTTGAAAGGAATCTTTTTGATTAGTTTTCTTGTTTAAAAATTAATATTTTTGGTTGAAATTTCAATTATTCCTGTTGACATTCATCATTTTATTAGTTAAACATTAATTTCTTTGGTTAAAAGTTAAAGTACATAATATAAAGTCAAACTATTTTGTTAACAATTATTATTTATGGCATAAATTTGATCTTTTTTAATTGAAAATTCAACTATTTCTTTGCAAATTTATATATTTTATTAAAAAATAATTTTTTTGGTAGAAAATCAATATTTTTGGACGAAAATTCAAGTATTTTCATTAATATTTATCATTTTTGTTGAAAATTCATCTTTTTGGTTGAAAATAAAATTACTTGTACGAAGAGATTATACTCTTTTGTTAAAAATTGATATATTCAGTTGAATATCCATAATTTCAGTTTAAAATTCATGAGTTTCGTCAATTTTCTTTTCTGACAAATTAATTTTTTTTACTGAAAATTTAACTATTCGATTTTTGGCTAAAAACGGACTGTTTTTTAGTTCAAAATTCAACTATTTGTTTCAAAACTGATTTTTTTAGTTTGAAATTCAACTATTTGGTAAAAATTTTGTCTTTTTTAGTAAAAAATTTAAATATTTCTTTAAAAACTCATGTATTATTTTAAAAGGCATCTTTTTTGGTAAAAAATTCATTTTCTTGTTTAAAAATTAATATTTTTGGTTGAAATTTTAATTTTTCCAGTTGATATTTATAATTTTTTTGGTTGAACATTTATCTATCTGGTTAAAAGTAAAGCTACTTGGTTGAAAGTTAAAAACTTTTGTTAAAAATTAATAGTGTTATTATAAATTTGATCTTTTTTAATTGAAAATTCAACTATTTCTTTGCAAACTCATATAATCAAGATTTTTGGACGAAAATTAAAGTATTCCAGTTAATATTTAGAATTTTATTTGAAAATTCATCTTTTTGGTTGAAAATAAAACTACATGTATGAAGTTTAAATTCTTTTCTGAAAAATTCATATATTCAGTTGAATATCCATAATTTTAGTTTAAAATTCATGAGTTTCATCAATTTTCTTTTGTGGAAAATTAATTTTTTTTATTGAAAATTTAACTATACGATTTGTGGCTAAAAACTGATTTTTTTAAGTTCAAAATTCAATTATTTCTTTGAAAACTGATTTTTTTAGATAAAAATTTAACTATTTGATTGTGAATTCACATATTTTGTTGAAAAAATGGTCTTTTTGGTTAAAAATTTAAGTTATTCAGGTAATATTCATCATTTTACTACTTGAAAATTCATCTTGTCGGTTGAAAATAAAAGTACTTGGTTAAAGTTAAACTCTTTTGTGAAAAATTTATCTTTTTGGTTCAAAATGCAACTATTTCAGTTGAAGATTCTGAATTTTAGTTAAGAATTTATCTTTTTGATGAAAAATAAAACTACTTGTTTGAAAGTTAAGCTCGTTTGTTAAAAATTGATCTTTTTGGTTTAAAATTAATGTATTCAGTTGGATGTTCATAATTTTAGTTGGAAATTTATCGCGTTAAATAAAAATTAATTTTTTATGGTAAATTAATGTTTTTAACTGAAAATTTAAATATTTTCATTTTTTGTATTAGAACTAAGCTTTTTTATTTTAAAATTCAACTATTTGGTTGTGAATTTATGTATTTTGTTTCAAAATCGTCTTTTTGGTAGAAAATTATTCTTGTTGGTTGAAAATTCAACTATTTGGTTGCAAGTTTAATTATTTTGTTAAAATAAAGTATAGTAGGAAATTTTAGTTTCAATTTAGTTAATTATTTAAAAAAAGTAGTTTTAGCTTTAAAAATTAATTTGAAAAAATGATTTCAGCTGCATACAATCGAGAAATCAACATGTTTGGCGAAAATGTGGATTTTCCTCTCAATCGAAAGCACCTGATATCCCTTTGAAACCTACTATTTCACCTTTTCCTCCGTTGAAAGAACCTTTGCCGAATTTACCTACGCCCATTTATTCAAGTGCCAAAGTAGAAAATCGAGAACCAAAAATTTCTATTCTATCCAATGGATTGAAAGTTGTCTCCCACGATTATTTTGGACAATTTGCCACAATTGGTGGTAAGTATTTTTACCAGAATACTAAAAAAAATATTGTATTTGAGTTTCTTATTTTTAAGTTTTTTTATTATTTCACCAATTTTGGCATCCTTATTTAAAAATGTAAAACTATAAAAATTCTTCTAGTTGCGATTGATTCTGGTCCTCGATACGAAGTCGCTTATCCAAGTGGTATTTCCCACTTTCTCGAAAAACTAGCCTTCAATGTAAGAATATATTATATTATAATTGCAAAAATAACTTTTATTTCGTAGATTTGTCATTGAAATATAATTTTTCCTTGAAAATGCTGAAAAGTTTGATTTTTTCAGACATTTTAAAAATAATGTACTATTTAGTAAAAAAAATCTTAAATTTGCAGTCAACCAAAAACTTTGAAAATAACGATCACATAATGCTCTCATTGGAAAAATATGGAGGAATTTGTCTTTGCGATTCTTCCAGGGATACTTTTATTTATTATGCCTCTGCTGAATGTCAGGCTTTAAATACAATGACAAAGGTTTTGGGAGACATCGTTTTAAGACCTCTGCTCACAGAAGAGGAGGTAAAAAAATTATCACGAAATATTACGCTTAAAAAGGAGCTAGGATTTTAAAATTTAAACTAAATTGTTTCTTTTTCTAGTTAAATTTAGCTCGTCAATCTATTAAGTTCGAAATCGATTCCTTGTCAACAAGTCCTGATCAAGAAAGACTTCTTTTAGATATGATACACGCAGTAAGTCCTTATTTAAATGTAAATAATATTACGGGGTGGCCACAGGTTAGGAAAAACCTGGAAATCCGGGAAGAGTCAGGGAATTTTGAAAAAAAAATGTGTTATGAATTTTATTATTTGGTTGAAATTCTCACAATTTTCTTAAAAAGGCATCCTTTTTCGTTGCAAATTCAACTGTTTTATTAAAAATTCATCTTTTAGAGTAGAATATTCAATTCTTTTTCTTATTTTTTTAAACTCTTGTTTAAATTTCATATTTTGTTGCTAATAAGTCAACTGATTAAAAATTCACCTGGTTTAGTGGAGTTTTCATTTTTATTTGACAAAAATGCAACTTTTCGGTTGAAAATTTACCAATATTGTTAAAAAAATAATACTTCTTAGATAAAAACTTAGTTAAAAAGTGAGCAGAAAAATTAAATTATTGTTTACAATTCTTATTTATGTGCTCGAAAGTGAACTGGAATCTTCTTCGGATACAAATTTAATTATTAAAATTTTTTTAAATTCATTTGTTGCAGAAAAAATTCCATCTTTCTTGAATAAAACTGCAACTGTTCGGTTGAAAATTCAGCAATCTTGTTGAAAATTCATACTTTTTGGTTAAAAATTTAACTATTGTGGGGATAATTTACTTTCTGAATCAATTTAATATTTTGGTGTTGAAAAGAGAACTGAAATCTTTTCTGGATGGAAATTCAACTCTTTTTTTTGAATTTATGTAAAAATAAAAATTCAACTGATTTAGTAGAATTATTGCATCTTCTTGGATAAAAATGCAACAGTTTTGTTGAAAATTCAACTATTTCTCAGACAATTTACTTTTTGTTTGAAATTCTTATTTTTGTGTTGAAAGGCCAATTGAAATCTTTTTGGATGAAAATTCAAGTCTTTTTTTTTAATTTGTCTTTTTGATTAAAAGTTCACCTGATTTAGTGGAATTTTCATTTTTCTTTGACAAAAATGCAACTCTTCGGTTGAAAATTCACCAATATTGTTGAAAATTCATACTTTTTGGTTAAAAATTTAACTATTGTGTGGATAATTTACTTTCTGAATAAATTTAATATTTTGGTGTTGAAAAGAGAACTGAAATCTTTTTTGGATGGAAATTCAACTCTTTTTTTTTTTAATTTTTTTTTCAAAAAAAAAATTCACTTGATTTAATATAATTATTGCATCTTTCCTGGATAAAAATGAAACTGTTTTGTTGAAAATTCAACTATTTCCTAGACAATTTACTTTTTGTCTGAAATTCGTATTTTTGTGTTGAAAGGCCAATTGAAATCTTTTTGGATGAAAATTCAAGTCTTTTTTTTTAATTTGTCTTTTTGATTAAAAGTTCACCTGATTTAGTGGAATTTTCATTTTTCTTTGACAAAAATGCAACTGTTCGGTTGAAAATTTACCAGTATTGTTGAAAAAAACTTCTTGGTTAAAAAGTCGACTATCGAGCAAAAAAAACTTATTGTTTACAATTATCATTTTTGTGCTTGAAAGTAAATTGGAATCTTCTTTGGATACAAATTTAATTTTAAAAAATTATTTAAATTCCATTATTATAGAAAAATTCGATCTTTCTTGAATAAAAATGCAACTGATCGTTTGAAAATTCAACTTTTTTTTTAAAGTCTATTTTAAATATCTTTTTGGTTTTAAAATTCACGTACTTAATCAGAAATTACACCTTTCTTGGATAAAAATGCAACTGCTTGGTTGAAAATTCAACAACCTTGTTGAAAAGTCGTACTTTTTGGTTGAAAATTTAACTATTTTGAAAATAATTTACTTTTTGTTAAAATTTAATATTTTGGTATTGAAAAAAGAACTAAAATCTTTTCTGAATGAAAATTAAACTCCTTAAACAAAATTTTTTTAAATAAAATTTCACCTGATCTTGGTTAAAAAGTCGACTATTGAGCAGAAAATTAACTTATTGTTTACAATTATTATTTTTGTGCTCGAAAGTGAACTGAAAGTCTTCTTTGTATACAAATTTAATTGTTAAAATTTTTTAAATTCTTTTTTTGCAGAAAAAATTCCATCTTTCTTGAATAAAAATGCAACTGTTCTTTTGAAAATTCGAATCTTTTTTTTCAAATTCTTTTTGATTTTAAAATTCACTTGCTTTATCAAAAATTACGTCTTTCTTGGATAAAAATGCAACTGTTTTGTTGAAAATTCAACTATTTCCTAGATAATTTACTTTTTGTTTGAAATTCATATTTTTGTGTTGAAAGGTCAAATGAAATCTTTTTGGATGAAAATGCAACTGTTTTTTTGAAAAATTTGTCTTTTTGATTAAAAATTCACCTGGTTTAGTGGAATTTTTATTTTTCTTTGACAAAAATGCAACTATTCGGTTGAAAATTTACCAATATTGTTAAAAAACTCATACTTCTTGGATAAAAAGTCGATTATTGAGCAAAAAATTAACTTATTGTTTACAATTCTCATTTTTGTGCTTGAAAGAGAACTGGAATCTTTTTTGGATACAATTTTAATTAATAAAATTTTTTTAAATTCATTTTGTCGTAGAAAAAATTCCATTTTTCTTGAATAAAAATGCATCTTTTCGCTTAAAAATTCAACTCTTTTTTTTAAAAGTCTTTTTTAAAAGTCGAACTTTTTGGCTAAAAATTTAACTATTTTGAAGATAATTTATTTTTTGTTTAAATTTAATTTTTTGGAGTTGAAAATTCTACTATTTTCTAGATAAGTTACTTTTTGTATAAAATTCGTATTTTTGTGTTTAAAGGTCAATTGAAATCTATTTGCATACAAATTCTATTATTTTTAGGAAAAATTGTCGTTTTGATTTAAAAATTCGCCTGCTTTAGTAGAATTTTCATTTTTCTTGGTTAAAAATGCAACTGTTTAGTTGAAAATTATACAATCTTGTTAAAAAATCGACTATTTAGCAGAAAATTAACTTATTGTTTACAATTCTTATTTTTGTGCTCGGAAGTGACCTGGAATCTTCTTTGGATACAAATTTAATTATTAACATTTTTTTAAATTCATTTATTGTAGAAGAAATTCCGTCTTTCTTGAATAAAACTGCAACTGTTTTGATAAAAATTCAACTTTTTTCTTAAAATTTTTTTTAAACTAAAAATTCACCTGATTTAGTAGAAATATTTCACCTTTCTTGGTTGTAAATTAAACTATTTTTTTAAAAAAAAGTTAAACTTTTTTATTGAACATTATTCGGTTTCATTCAAAATTAAACTGTTTCACAGAAAATTTACTTTTTGTTTAAAATTTATATTTTGATATTGCAGAAGGAAGTAAAATCTTTTCTGGATGAAATTTCAACAATTTAATGAAATTAATCTGTTTTATAACAAATTTCATTTTTCTGGATATAGCTGCAACTATTTGGTGGAGAATTCAACTATTTTGTTAAAACTTTTTCTTTTTTGTTTGAAAAAATTCGCCTTTTTGGACTGAACATTAAATTTTTTTTAGAAGCCAATTTTTGTTAAAAAATTTATATTTTGATCTTGAAAAGTTAAGTGGAATCTTCTTTAATAGAAAATTCAACTAGATTTGTTAATTTATTATTTTAATAATAATTCATCTGCTTTAAGAGAAATTCCATCTACTTTAGATAAAAATGCAACTATTTGGTTGAAAATTAAACTATTTTGTTAAAAAATATCATACTTTTTTATTGAAAATTCTACGGTTTTTTTTTTTTGTAAACTGTTTCGCAGAAAATTTACTTTTTGTTTAAAATTTATATTTTGGTAATGAAAAATGAAGTCTTTTCTAGATGAAATTTCAACTTTTTAAAGAAAATTTTGTCTTTTTGAATTAAAAATTAATCTGTTTTATAACAAATTTCATTTTTTCTGGATATAGATACAACTGTTTGGTAGAGAATTCCAATATTTTATTAAAACTTATTCGTTTTTGGTTGAAAAAATTGGTCTTATTGGATTGAACTTTCAATTTTTTTCGTAGAAGCCTTTTTTTGTTAAAAAATTCATATTTTGATCTTGAAAAGTTAACTGGAATCTTCTTTAACAGAAAATTCAACTAGGTTTTTTTAATTTTTAATTTTAATTAAAATTTTTCTGCTTTAAGAGAAATTTCATCTGTTTTGGATAAAAATGCAACTATTTGGTAGAGAATTCGACTGTTGTATTAAAAATTCTGCCTTGATTAAAAATTCGGCTTTTTGGATTTGAGATATTGAAATATTTTGGGGTATTTTAAAATATCTCAATAAACTTTCAATTGATTTCAATTTTTGAATAGATTTCAATAATTTTAAGGTATTTTAAAGGATTTAAAATATTTAATGACTGTGTTTAAATATTCTTAAGAATTTTTAAAAGGGTTGAAGAATTTTAAGGGATTTTAAAGGATTTTAAATATTTTAGGGTATTTTAAAGTATTCCAAGGAATTTTCAATTAACTTCAAAAATTCATAGGATTTAATTTCAGTATTTTAATGGGATTTAAAGGATTTGAAATATTTTACTGTACCTAAAAAGATTCCGAAATATTTCAAGAGATTAAAAATTCTTCAAGAAATTTTTCAAAGGTAGAATGATTTAAAATTTTATGTGATATTACAGTATTTCGTGGTATTTTAATGAATTTCAAATCATTTATTGTAAAAAATTAAAGAGTTTCGTAAGATTTTAAATATTAAAAATATTTGAAGGTATTTCCGATGATCTTAAAAAATTTAAAAGAATTTTTCTTTCTTTATTATTATATTTTATTCTCCGTTAGTATGTTTTAAAATATTACAATGAATTTTTTAAATAAATTTCAGTCATTTGAAGAAGAATTTAAGAGGATATGGAACCTTATTTATATTTAATTTCACACAATTTCATGGAATTTTATAATATTTTAATGCATTTCAAGGAATTTATTCAGAAGATAGGTGGGATTTCGTAGAGTTTTAAAAATTTGAAGGGATTTTTAAATGCGGTTTGCAATCCATTTGAATTCATTTGGTATTCTCCCTAAATTCTTTTAAATTCTTTGGAATTCTTAAGTAATTCTTTTGATTTTTAAAATTTTGGTTTCATTCATCTAAAATTCTTTTAAACTGTTCTTGAATTCATTTAAAGATTTTATCCAATTCTTTTGAATTCCCTGGAAGTTTTGAGAATTTCATTCAATTCTTCTCATTTGCCTTCACTGAGAAAAATGTATTATATTGTTTATGCTATCCGATTTTAGAATTTGGGAAAACAAACTATAGATATTAAACCGCAAAATCTAGACATTAGGTCCTATAATTAAAGATTTTTAAATTTAAAATCCAAATTTTATGGCTCAGATCTATAATTTCCTCTCCCAAATTCATTTTTTTTAAATTCAGTTGAATTATTTTGAATTTAACTTGAATTGTTTTAAAGTCTTATGAACCAAATTCTCTTTTTCAGACTTTTTAAATAAATCAGGCTGTAACAGCCATAAGAATAATTAAATTATTTTAAATTTGAGACTTTTAAATATTTTTATCCTATTTACAAAAGATTCTATACTAAAAATATTACAAGATCAAAATTGCTCTCCTAAAATATTAACAATCAGGAAAAATAAAAAATAAATCAGGAAAAAGTCAGGTAATTTTGAAAATGAAGTTTTGTGGCCACCCTATTATTACTTTATTTTTTTCTTTTGTAATATCTTTAGTAAATTATGATAAATTCTCCTTCAGGCTGCTTACAGAGATAACACCCTAGGTTTGCCTCAAATTTGTCCAGCCGAAAACCTGGAAAAAATTAATAGACAAATTTTGTTTACGTATTTAAAAAATCATTACACTCCAAGCAGGATGGTTGTTGCCGGAATCGGCGTTGAACATAAATTTCTCGTCGAAGCAGTTCAAAAGTAACTAGTAATTTTTTTATTTGAAAAATTACTAACCTTATTTATTCAGATATTTTTTGAAAAAATATTGCATTTTTTCTGTGATTAATCTGAATAATTACAGATATTTCGTGGACGAGAAGCCAATTTGGGAGGAAGACAGAAGTCTCATTTTACCAAAAGTTTCAGAAAATGTAGTTGATAATTCTGTTGCACAATATACGGACGGATTCATTCTGGTATGTTTGCACTTAATTTTAAATTAATTATTTTATTTTAATAATTAGGTCAAGTTAATTCAATTAATTAAATCGAATAATTTAATTTTACATTTACATTTCTAAAATTTGAAGATTTGTCACCAAAGAGATGAATTTTTAACCAAAGAAGTTAATTTTTTAAGAAATAGACGAATTTTCAACGAAATAAATAAACTTTTAACCAAATAGTTAAATTTTCAAGCCAATAAGACGAGTTTTTTCGAAGACAGTTAAATTTTCATCCAAAAAATATGACTGTTCTTCTAGAAGTTTTTGAGATAATAGTTGAACTTGCAACAAAACAGTTTAATTTTTACCCCAAAAAAATATGCATTCTGGACAAAAATATAACTTTTTAATTAAGAAGAATTAACCTTCAACTAAAAAATATGTCTTTTGTACCAAAAGACGAATTTTTAATCAAAAATGACGGTTTTTTCTAACCAAAAAGAGAAATTTTCAACAAGACAAATTCTAGAACAAAAAGATTACTTATTTAACAAAATAGTTCAATTTTTTACAAAATAAAAAAAAATTTCACTAATAGTAGAATTTTAACTAGTCGAATGTTTTAGAAAAAATTTGACTTAAACCCGAAAGAAGAATTTTCAAACGAATAGTTAACTTTTCGATCAAGGAAGATAAATTTTTATTCGCAAGACGAATGTTTAACATGACCGAAAAAAACACCAAAAAGAGGACTTTTGAATAAAACAGTTTAATTTTCAAAAAATAAGTTTTTAAACAAAATACTTAAATATTTAATCAAATAGTTTAACATTCAGCCTACAAAAAATAACTTATTAATCAAATAGTAGTTTTCATCAAAATAGTAGAAATTTTCTAACATATAAGCTGAATTTTCCATTTATAAGGTCGACCAATGACAGTTAAATTTTCAAACAAAAATTTTAATGACAGTTGAAAGATGTTTTCTCAATAAAAAAGATGAATTTTCAACCAAGGAGTATCAGTTTTCTTCTAAAAGACGAATTGTCAACCAGTTGAATTAAACAAACACCCATTTTAAACAAAATAGTTGAATAAAAAAAATAAAATAAAATAAAAAATAAATAGTTGAAAATAGTTGAAAATATTCTTTTTCAAGCAACAAGATCAATTTGGTAACCCAAGAGACGAATTTTCATTAAAATAAATCAATTTTCAACTATTAAAGGGTACATTTCTTAAGAAATTTTCAAGAGAAAAGATAACTTTTATATCAAAGAAGTGAATATCGAAAAAAGATGAAAGATAAAATCTTTTCTGGATGAGAATTCAAATTTTTTTTTTTAATATTTTTTAAAAATCTTTTTTTAAACAAAAATTCACCTGATTTAGTAGAAATATTGCATCTTTCTTGGATAAGACAATTTACTTTTTCTTTGAAATTCGTATTTTTGTGTTGAAAGGTCAATTGAAATCTTTTTGAATGAATATTAAACTCTTTTTTTTAAGTTTGTCTTTTTGATTAAAAATTCACATGGTTTAGTGAAATTTTTATTTTTGTTAGACAAAAATTTACCAATATTGTTAAAAAATCATAATTCTTGGTTAAAAGGAGAAAAGATAACTTTTATATCAAAGAAGTGAATCTCGAAAAAAGATGAAAAAAATAATTTAACTTTCAACTAACTTGTTGAGTTTTCAACAAAAAGTTAATTTTTTAATCAAAAAGGACTATTATTGGTTCTGAAACCATCTCGGTTGGTCAAAGATTTTACGTTTTGTTTTAAAAAAATCATCTTTTGTGTTGAATGTTGAACTCTTCTGTTAAAAACTATTGCTTTAAAGTAATTTTTATTTTTTACTGATAATGTAACATGTCCATTTTTAGTAAAAAATCTTTTTTTTTTGGTAGAAAATGCAACTGTTTTCTTAAAAAATAAAATTTTTTCACTACCTTGTTACAAAATTTATTTTCTTGGTTGAAGAAAATTTTTTTTACTTGAGAATTAAGTTTTTACCTAAAAATGTAACTATTCCATTATTGTTTAAACTATGTTATTCATTAGTATATTGTTGAAAATTCGTCTTTTTTGTATAAAATTAATCTTTTTGGTTGAAAAATCATTTGTTTCCTAAAAATTCCACTATTTGGTACAGAATTAACTACTTGTTTAAAAATTAACTTTTTGGTTGACAGTTCATATTTTTGATTGAAAGTTGAACTATTTGGTTAAAAAACGACTTTTTTTATAAAAATATAACTATTCAGTAGAAAATTAACTTTTTTGATGAAAAATCATATTTTCAGATTAACAATTCAACTGTTTTGTACATAATTCGTCTTTTTCACTTAAAAATCAACCAAAAAATTAATCTTTTTGGCTTGAAATATTAACAATTTGGTTTTTAATAGAACTATTTATTTAAAAGAATAAACTTTTGTTACCAATTCGTCTTTTTGGGTACAAAATTTGTTACAAAATTTATTTTCTTGTTTAAAAAATCTTTTCCTTTCTTTTTGGTTGAGAATGAATTTTTTAACTTAAAAATGTAACTATTCTATTATTTTTTAAACCATGTTATTTTTAATTAAAAATTGATATTTTCTAGATGGAAATTCAATTACTTGGTTGAAAATTCAAGTTTATTGTTGAAAATTCGTCTTTTTTCGTATAAAATTAATCGTTTTTGTTGAAAAATCATTTTTTTCCTCTAAAAGTTCCACAATTTGGTACAAAATTAACTTTTTAGGTGACGGTTTATATTTTTTATTGAAATTTGAACTATTTGGTTAAAAAAAACAACTATTTTCATGAAAATATAACTACTTAGTAGGTAATGAAATTTTTTGTTGAAAAATCATAATTTCACATTAAAAATTCAACTATTTTGTAGATAATTCGTCTTTTTCACTTAAAAATCAACCAAAAAGTTAATCTTTTTAACTTAAAATTTTAACTATTTAGTTGAAAGTTCAACTATTTAGATTTTAATAGAACCATTTAGTTAAAAAAATAAATTTTTGTGACCATTTCTTCTTTTGGGTACAAAATTTGTTACAAAATTTATTTTCTTGGTTGAAGATTTATCTCTTTGGATGGAAACTCAAAAGTTTCATTTTTAGAAAATTAATCTTCTTGTTTAAAAAATCGTTTTCTTTCTTTTTGGTTGAGAATTAATTTTTTAACTAAAAATGTAACTATTCCACTTTTGTTTAAACTATGTTATTTTCAATTAAAAATTGACTTGGTTGGTGGACTTTACTTGGTTAAAAATTCAATTATATTGTTAAAAATTCGTCTTTTTTTCGTATAAAATTAATCGTTTTGGTTGAAAAATCATTTTTTTTCCTAAAAATTCCACAATTTGGTACAAAATTAACTACTTGTTGAAAAATTAACTTTTTGGTTGACAGTTCATATTTTTTATTGGAAAATAAATTTAAATAAATCTCTGAAATTTCATGATGAACGCTGCATTTTTTATTTTTCCCTTTCATTATTTTTAATTTTGCAATTCAAATTGCAAAGATTGAATTTTTAAAATTAAAGAAAATTCTTAGTAATTAATCATTTAAAATTACTTAATTTTGAAAGTTTTTTTTAGAGAATAATTTAATTTTATAGATATATAATAAGATAAAATTAGTGCATTTCGAACTGTGAAAACGACGGATGATTTTTTTTGGTAAATCGGCGACAATATTGTATAAACAATTTGATTAATCAATTATAATTTTGGTATGTAATCGCAAATTCAAATTCTAGAATTTTAGAAACTTTGACTTTGAAACATTCAACTTATTGTTCAATTTCAAATTGTCAAATTTTAATCACTCAAATTAAAAATTATTTAAATTGAAAATTTTTCAATTTTGAACGCTTTTAATACGAAATAAGACAATTTAAATTCCAATCTAAATAAAAATTCTTCAATTTGAAGCATTTTGAAATTGTATTATTTTCTAAATTTTAATCTAAAATCATTCAATTTAGAGATTCTCTAATTCAAAATATAATTTTACAATTTTGAATGCTTTCAATTTGAAATTATACAATTTCAACTCTTTTTTGCTAAAATTGTGTAATTTTAAAAATTTTAGTCTGAAAATTGAATGCCTCCGGAATTAATTCAAAATAACGAAAATTTACGAAAATAATTTTTAAAATTCAAGCCTTTAAAATGAGAAGATATAAAAATTAGTTTTTGAAAATTAAAATATTTCTGTATTGAAAATTTCGAACTCAACTTAAAACAAAAGAACATTTTCAAATTGAAATTCTTAAAACTGTGCACTTTCGAAATTTGTAATCATAGCTATCTTGTTTTTTATTCTTTTATTCTTTTATTTTAAATGTTATATCTTAAAATTGTCAGATTTTTCCTTAAAGATTGAATAATTTAAAATTGAAAAATATTTGGTTGGACGATGTCAAGAATGATTTCAAAATGGAAAATTCCATTTACAAACTGAAGTGGTTGAATTTTTTAAAGTATACTAAATTTTTGATACCTAAACAATTAAAATTACTTAATTTTGAACGTTTTTTAAAAAAATAATTCAGTTTTATAGGTTTTTAATTGAACATTTTTCCATTTTGAATTGTGAAAATGACAGTAAATTAATTTTTTTATGAGGAATCGGCGAAAAATTAGCCCAATAAATTGTAATATTAAATTTTTGTTCGAAATCACAATTTAAAAGTCTAGAATTTCAGAAGCTTTAACCTTAAAAGATTCAATTTAGCGTTCAGTGTCAATTGGCAAATTTTAATCGCTTCGAATTAAAAATTATTTTAATTGAAAAATTTTCAATTTTGAACGCTTTTAATACGAAATAATACAATTTAAATTCCAATCTAAATGAAAATTCTTCAATTTGAAGCATTTTGAAATTGTATTATTTTCTAAATTTTAATCTAAAATCATTCAATTTAGAGATTCTCTAATTCAAAATATAATTTTACAATTTTGAATGCTTTCAATTTGAAATTATACACTTTCAACTCTTTTCTGCTGAAATTGTATAATTTTGAAAATTTTAGTCTGAAATTTTTCCATTTCGAGATCTTCTGATTTAAAAAGTTTCAATTTAAAATACTTTCAATTTTAAGTTATTCAATTTTAAATTATATAATAATACTAGTTTCAAATCTTTTAAAATTACAGCATTTAATAATTGTAAATTTAAATATTCTAAATTATTTGATTTTGTCTTAAGTCAATTTAAAATTTAAAAATATTATACTTAAACATTCTAAATTGTTTAGTTTTTAATTGAATGCCTCCGGAATAAGTTCAAAATAACGAAAATTTAAAAAATAATTTTAAAAATTCAGGCCTTAAAAATGAGAAGATATTAAAACTAGTTTTTGAAAATTGAAATATTTTTTGTTTGAAAATATTCCGAAATATTGAAAATTTTGAACTCAACTTTAAAAAAAACATTTTCTAAATTTAAATTCTTAAAACTGTGCTATTTCGAAATTTGTAATCATAGCTATCTTGTTTTTTATTCTTAAGATCCTATCTTAAGATTGAATAATTTAAAATTGAAAAATATTTTATTTGAAGATTTCAAGAATGATTTCAAAATGAAGTTTTTTCAATTTCATTTTCCATTTACAAATTGAAGTGGTTGAATTTTTAAAAGTATACTAAATTTTTGGTAATTAAACATCTAAAATTACTTACTTTTGAACGTATTTTTAAAGAAAATAGTTCAGTTTTATAGGGTTTTAATTGAATCTTTTTCTATTTTCCATTGTGAAAATGACAGTGAATTTATTTTTCAATCGCAATTTAAAATTCTAGAATTTCAGAAGCTTTGATCTTAAAAGATTCAATTAAGCGTTTAGTTTCAAATTATCAAATTTGAATTGCTTCAAAATAAAAATTATTTAAATTGAAAATCGTTAAATTTTGAACGTATTTAATATGAAATAATAGAATTTAAATTCAACTCTGAATGAAAATTCTTCAATTTGGAGCATTTTGAAATTTTCCTATTTTCGCCTATTTAATCTGAATTCATTTAATTTCGAGATTCTTCAATTGAAAATAAAATTGATCAATTTCGAAAATTATAGTCTCAATTTTTTCAATTTTGAAAGCTTCTGCTAACAATTTTTTAAACTTCAAACACATTTAGTTACAAATTTTCAAATCTTAAACAATTCTATTAATAAATTATAGAACTTTATATTCATTTTCATTAAATGCAAAAATTATGAGACTTGATTGTTTATAAATATACCGTCAATATGTATATAATATACAAAAAAAAACAGTAAAAATTTTTTTTCAACAGGAAGAATGTAATATACCAGTACACGCAGGACCGAGTCGTTTGCCAGAATTATCTCATATTGTAATAGGATTAGAAGGATGTTCTCATCACGATTCTGATTTTATTCCATTGTGTGTTTTGCACACAATGATGGGTGGGGGAGGCAGTTTTAGTATCGGAGGTCCGGGCAAAGGAATGTATGCAAGACTTTATTCCAATGTAATGAACAGGTGCGAAAATTATTCTCAATTTTTTAATACACATTTTAATCCAATTATCTTTATTTGTTAATCAAAAATTTATAAAAAGAAAAATTGAAATTAGCATAAAATAAAAAAAAATAAAAATAATATCATGTGGGCATCTATTGAATATCGAAGAAAAATAGAAATTTAATCTGTTTCAATTGGTAATTCATTTATTATATTGAAAATTCACCTTTTTTGGATGCAGTAGCACCTTTTCTTTAACAAGTTTTTTAATAAATCTTGTGTTAACATTTTTTTTCGTTAGCTTTGAAAAATCGGGTGAACGAATTTTTAACAAAAAAAGTTCAATCAAGAGAGATGAATTATAAACCAAATGAATTTGATACTAGATATTTTTTTAACCAAATGGGTATCGTTCAATTTTGGTTCAAAAATTAATTTTCTCCAAAAAAACTCATTTTTAACCAGTTAATTTCAAGAAACTAATTTTTAACCAAAAAGTTGTACGAGAAAGACGAGTTTTTAACCAGTTGAATTAAACGGAAAAATAAAGAAATTTCAACAAATTATTTGAATCCTTAAACCACAGAAATTAATTTTCAATCAAGGAAGATGAATTTTAAACCAAGTAGTTGGATTTTTAACTAAAAAAGATATTTTTCTAACAAAAAATGGGATCTTGCAATTTTCAGTTCATAAATTAATTGTCAACAAAAAAAAAACTAAGTTTGAACCAGTTGTGTTGAACCAAAAAAGAGTAAATTTTAATCAAATAGTTGAATCCTCAACCGAAAAGATGAATTTTTAATCAATAAGTTTAATTTTCTAACCCAAATGAGGAATTTTTAACAACGTTCATGAATTTTCTATCATATAGTTGAATTTTCAAATTATAAATCAAACATTTTCAACCAAAAATGGAATAGTTCAGATTTTAGATAAAAGAGTTAATTTTTACCTAATTTTTAACCGAAAAGGTCATTTTCAACGAAGAAAGATAAGTTTTCTAACAAAACATAAAATTTCAACTAGTTGAATTAAACAAAAAACTAATTTTTAAAGGATAAAAAACAATAGTTTTCAACAAACAAGAAAACGAATTTTCAACCAAATAATTAAATTTGCAGCCAAAGAGATGAATTTTTAACTAAAACGATGAATATTAATTGAAAAAAGTATTTGTTACCAAAAAACTTCATTTCTGAATCAAATAGTTGAATTAAAAAAAAAATCATTCTTAACCAAGTAGTTGAATTTTCAGATAAAAAGATGATTTTTCCATTAAAAAGATTTATTTCATTCCCAAAACAATTAATTTTTAACAAAATGGTTGAATTATGATGCCAAAAAGACGAATCACTTAGAAAAATATTGAATTTTCAACCATTTCAATTAATAAAAAAAACGACTTTTGAGAGGATAAAAAAATAGTTTTCAACAAAAAGAAAGTGGATTTTTACGGAAATAATTAAATTTTCAACGAAAGAGATGAATTTTTAACTAAAATGATGAATATTCATAAAAAAGTCATTTTTATCAACAGAATTCATTTTTCAATCCAATAGCTGAATTTTCAACAAAAAAATATGAATTCTGAACCAAGCAGATTAATTTTCAACCAAAAAGATAATTTTTCCACCAAGAAGATTTATTTTTTACCAAAAACAATTACTTTTTAAAAAATTTGTTGCATTATGGAGCCAAAAAGACGAATCATCTAGAAAAAAGTAGCATTTTCAACCTATAAAGAAAAAATTTAAACCAAACATAGAATAATTAAGATTATGGATAAAAAAGTTAACTTAAAAAAAAAAAGAATTTTATTTTCAACGGAGAAAGATAAGTTTTCTACGAAAAAAGAGATTATGAACCAGTTCAATTAAAAAAAAAACGAATTTTCCAGAGATAAAAAAATATTTTTCAACAAAAAGAAAACGAATTTTCACTGAAATAATTAAATTTTCAACCAAAGAGATAAATTTTTAACTAAAACGATAAATATTCATAGAAAAAAGTAATTTTTACCAAAAGAATTAATTTTTTAATTCAATAGTTGAATTTTCAATAAAAAAAGATGAATTCTGAACCAAGTAGATTAATTTTCAATCAAAAAGATGATTTTTCCACCAATACCAAAAACAATCAATTTTTAACAAAATTGTTGCATTATGTTGAATTTTCAACCCATTAAGGAAAAAATTAAACCAAACATGGAATAAAAAATATTTTAGATAAAAAACTTAATTGGTTACAAAAAATTTTATTTTCAACGAAGAAAGAAAAGTTTTCTACAAAAAAAAAAATTTCAATCAGTTCGATTAAAAAAAAAACAATTTTCAAAGGATAAAAAAATAGTTTTTAACAAAACAAGAAAGTAAAAACTAATAACTAAAACTATGAGCATTCATAGAAAAAAGTCATTTTTACGAAAAGAATTCATTTTTCAATCAAATAGTTGAATTTTCAACGAAAAAGGATGAATTCTTAACCAAGTAGATAATTTTTAACCAAAAAGATGATTTTTCCACCAAGAAGATTTATTTAATTCCAAAAACAATGAATTTTTATCAAAATTGTTGAATTATGACTTAAAAAAATATTGAATTTTCAACCATTTCAAT
>JAAAKG020035824.1:0-19306 GCA_010014905.2 Druon quercuslanigerum
TAAGCAAAATAAATTTTTTTGTCAAAATGGCGGTTTCTCAAAAAAAGAAATCGATTTTTGACCAAAATTTCGGCCTTTAATTGTTTATAAAAAAAAAAATATTTATCGGTGTTAAAATTTGAGACTAATCGGTTTAGCCGTTTTCGAGTAATGTTGGTCACCGACTTTAAAAACACCATTTTAAAAAAACGCGTTAAAAGTTTGAAAAGCACTTTACATAGGATAAAAATTTTTTATTAACTTACATGGAGTCGCCAATTCCAGGACCATATTATACACCCTCCGCCGCTTCGGCAGCTTTTAATAACTCAAGCTGATGTTGTCTGCGGACCATTCTTCCATCTCGGGTATTCTGACGCGCTCTGAGATCGAAAATGTTCACGCGCTGCTCAACTTCTTTTTTGGCATATGAATGCGCATTGGGTCTTTTCAATTTTGCGTGTAACTTCAAAAATATTCACCGGAACAACTTAAAATTTGCTCTGTGTATTTTTAAATATATTTACATTAAGAAAATAAAATATAAAAAAAATCGATTTTTTGAAAATTCTAACTGTATATAACCCCTTAAACAATGATATCATTCAGGTCACTGACCTGCTTAAAATCATTAATCAATCTTTATTGATTTCGTATAATACTATACGTGTCTTCCGTATTGGACAGCGATCCCGGGCACTAGCACGTCCTGTCAAGGGCATATTTCGATCAGTAGCAGATGCCTCGAAAAAGATTTGATTATATCTTTCGATGATGAAAAAGAACTTGCTTCCGGATTCAGTAAAAGGATATCGGATTGCCCGAGATCAAACATTAATGCAACAACGAAATTTCAAAGAACAGAAGAAAATTCTAGACATACGCCTTGCCAGAGGAGAGAAGGATCTCCGGTTACTTACAGAAACGACGTTCCTGTAATAGTTCCCATCAAGAAACAACCAACAAGTGTCATCCTAACATCATCTACTTTTTCTATAAGGTTATATTACCAGAATGTTAGAGGTATTAATAGTAAATTGCTACATTTAAATAATTATCCTGATGTTTATGATTAGGATATTATTGCCTTCACAGAAACGAGGTTAAAATTATCTGTTAACAGCGCTGAAGTATTTGACTCGGATGTGTTTCAGGTTTTTAGGGATGACCGTGTAGATAGGCCTGGTGGTGGTGTTCTTCTTTTAATTAAAAATACATTTAACTGCGTAAATATAGATCTTACTCCTGCAATTCAGAAAGCGCCTTTAGTTATTATTGTAGGGGCAAAAAGTTTCCACCTGGCATATCCGTTCAAATTCTTAAGAGAATACTCCTAGCTCTTATATCTATTTGCGAAATTTTTGACCATAAAATGATTATTCTGGGGGATTTCAATATTCCTAACTTTAAAAATCATTTTACTAACATAAAGGCTGACAACAAAGCAGCTTCATTTAAATCTTTCTGTGAATACTTTAAATTAAGTTAATTTAATTTTATTGAGAATACATACCATACACATACCATCCGTCACTAAAAGTACAGTTTTATATAAATATGAGAAATAAGAACTCCAAACAAAAATTTGCTGATAACTCCAAATCGATAAGGTATAATTTCAAAAAAGCTGATTTTAATGCACTTTATATGATCTAAACAATATTGATTGGCCATTTATATGGCTTTGTGACGGGCCTGAGCAAACAGTTTCTCCTTTTACATGCTCGTTTATGATATAATTCACAAAACTGTTCCATTATTTAAATTAAATAAATCAATAGGCTGCTTTCCGTCATGGTACACTTATGACATAATCACTGATATCAAATTGAAAAATAAATTTAAGGCTCAATATGACTCTACTGATAACCCTTACTATATACTTATGTTTAAAAAGTTACGCGCTAGTATAAAAAGGCATATCGAAATTGCATTTAATGGATTTACGCACAAAGCAAAGGTAAATATAATCTTAAAACCATCCACATTTTGGTCATATGTCAATAGATTAAAGCGTAATCATAGAATACCAGGTGTAATAAGTTTTAACAACATCGAATTTTCAACTCCTCAGGAAATAGTACAAGCTTTTGCTCATTACTTTAGTAGTGTTCATATTAAGTCTGCTGTTCCTACACCTATACTAGATAAGTCGCATCAGCGGCGACTAGGCGATAATATTCAATTTTCCGAAAAGACTGTGTCAAAAGCAATTAAAAAAATTCCAAATTAAATTTACTGCTGGGCTTGATATGATACCTGCGTTTGTAGTTAGGTATTGTGAATTTGTATTTACTTCAGTTCTTACCAAAATATTTAATCTAGCATTGGAACGTGGTACATATCCTGAAGAATGGAAAAAGGCTAGAGTTTGTCCTGTATTTAAGAAAGGACTTAAATCTGAAGTTACCAACTACAGGCCTATTGCTATCTTAAATAATTTTTCCAAAGTTTTTGAAATATGCCTACATGATCTTATATATACTCTTTTTGCGAAAAATATATCAACATTTCAACATGGCTTCATTCCACGGAGATCTACCACTTCCAATCTACTTGTGTTTACGCAGAATATAAAGGATCTTCTTGTCCATTACGATCAGATTGATGTTATTTTTACAGATATTTCTAAAGCTTTTGATAAGTTAGACCATGCTTTATTACTTAATAAGCTTTCTAAAATGAAAGTTCCGCATAAGCTCTTGTTGCTAATAGTATCGTATCTTACTGATAGGAATCATATGTTTCAGTACGGTGGCTATTCTTCTCTTCCGTTTGTGCCTTCATCTGGAGTTCCTCAAGGTTCGAATCTGGGACCATTCTTATGTTTATGCAGATGATGTTAAAATGTATTTACCAATTGCAAGTCTCAACTCCTGTTTAAATCTTCAAACTAATTTAAATCTTTTTAATAATTAGTACAAATTTAACAATTTGAGTCTAAATTCTTTAAAGTGCAAAATTCTATCCTTCTCAAATAAAAATATAGTACTGACACATAAATACTCAATTGAAAAGATTAAACTGCAAAGGCCTAAGGTCTATAGAGATGTAGGTATTTTATTAGATAGTCGTTTGACTTTGAATGACTACCTAGATGAGTTGGTTTCTGGTACAAATAAAACTCTTGGCTTTCTGATGAGAGCATTTCGACATTTTGAAACAACAAATTCGCTTATGACACTATTTTGCTCACTTGTTAGATCGAAACTTGAATATGCGTCTATCATATGGTCCCCAAATACAAAAAAGCATATAGCTAATATTGAAAGCTGTCAAAGGCGTTTTCTCAAATTTCTAGAGTTTGAGGAGGATAAGGTTTACCCTCCACGGGGATCTGACCATCAGCCATTACGCAATAGATTCCATATATAAGCTCTCGAAGATAGACGCTCATACGCAACTATTCAAACATTGTTCAAAATTATCCGAGGACTAATCGATTGTCCATCATTACTTGAATGTATTCCGATAAATGTACCGCAGTTTAACTCTTGAAACTCGTCGACCTTCTATTTCTCGAAATCAATGAGTAATGCCTCTCCGATGTTCAATATGTGTATTTACGCAAACAAGATCATGCTAATAAATAAGAACTTAGATTTATTTTATATGTCTCTAGGAAAATTCATGCAAGTTTTGCATGATTTTTTTTCAACACACAAATTCGTAATAAAAGCCTGTCTGTGTGCTCACATGTATATATATTACTGTACATAATGCACAGCTTTGTAGCCTTGTAATTGGTTCTTTGAACTGTTGGGCTTTCTTATTTTCAAATAAATTAATAAATAAATAGGTTTAAGGACCAGCACTGGGTGCAAAAGATAAGATGCAACTCTGCGAATGGTTGTTCCTTCTAGTTGAGGAAAAGATTAGCATCCATAAACCTTTCCTGATTTGTACTTGATGCATTGCTCATTCTGGTCCATATTGAAGAACAAAATTCTTTTACAAACTATGCCAGTATCGAATCATTAAGACGGGACCTTTCTATTGACTGATATCACATAACCGAAGATGAGCTCATGAACCTGAGTAAATAATATCCCAAAACGCATAAAAACTTGTATCTCTTATAATAATAGACATTTCGAGAAGTCCCTATAATTTCTTATTTATGCGTATGTAAAAAGAGTTTAAATAAGATGATTTGACAATTGATTAATATTTTACATTATTATTATTTATAAAAATATATAAGCACGAACTTTTGATGCAACTGGAAGATAATCATCTCCGCTTTAGAAAAAAAGTATTTGTTTGTCTTTTGGATTTGAATAAAGCTTTTCCTTCATTAAATCACAATTAACTTTAAATGAAATGATCGAGTTTGGGTGTCACCACAAAATACATTCAACTATTAAAAGATTTGAAGTTACCAAAAAGCATCTCTGTTTATTTAAAATAATCGTCCTCTTATTTCTTTCAATAACATGATACATGATTATTATTTTGTGATAAAAAAGATTATTAATTTATAATGTATGTAATTATTGATAAATTCATTTATTTTTTAATTAAAGAGAATATAGATTTCCAGGTTGTAGCATATAGCTTAATCAAGGATTGGCCTGTACAAGGGGTAGAGATTCAGCTAGAATTTTTATCTGAGCGTGACGAGATTTTCCTGTGTATACCTTGAATAACAAATTCTTCACAGGATCGCTATTGAATATTGGAACATATACGTTGGCGTGATCGATATCAATGTGTATTTTAATATGCAAATCTCTATAAGCAAATGGACACAAAATTTTTCCTTGTGGTCCATGTTCGATATATCCAATGACGTACTCATGACCATTTTCAACCCCTATTGCTACCGTATGAAAGCCTGCAGGCAACATCATAATTCTATCTTCTTGTCGAAAACTATGGTACAAACGAGCAGCAAGTTGAAGTGGCTCATCATGAATTTCATTACATCTTCGGCCTGTCCTACAAAGAAACATTGATTCTGCAAAAAAAGTATTAAAAAGAAATTGCATATTTCATTAACTAATTAAATAATTTGCTAAATAATAATTTTTGTTTGCAAAATTTTCGTTTTTCAAATATGCTGCGTAAACGCTTTAGTGATTTAGCTGAAGATTTTCTTCTAATATGAGACGTACAATAACTCTAAAAGTAACGAGGTATTAGATTTGCTTTTAGAATTAGTTTTCGAATACAATCAGTTTTTGATTTTAAATTGTTTTCAACATAGTAGTAATTTATCGTACAGAAGGTTTAGAAACAAATTTCAGACAATAATTATTTAAAATACACAAACAATTTATTAGAAGATTTCGGAAAAAAGGAGAGTGCCCCACACTATTTTCAAGATTAATCATTTGGTATCAAACTCAAATTTTTTAAGATAAGAGATTCCACAATGTGACTGGTCAAAAACAAAATTAATATTATTTTAAGGTCCATTGAATATATTTCTTTAAACTTAAGAACATTTTTATCAATAAAAAATCAGACTCTTGCATTTCTGGAAGTTTGAGGTCGGTATTTTAAATATAAAAAAAGTTATTAGGTTCCACTTCATAAAAAATCAGCGTAAGTGAACAAAGTCAGGTAAAAATCAAAAAGTGCTTACGTGCACAGGTTTTTTGGAATTTAATTTATTAAAAGGTTTATACTCGTCTACATTAATTTTTTGAGTGGAATGTTTTACTACCGTATTATATGTCTTTAGGTGGCTCAGTATTACCCAGATTAGGTAATCCTGATTTCGGTCGTAAAGATTCTTCTGATAAGTTTAGTGCGGGGCGAAATTTATTAAGTATCACGTCTAACGAAACTCAATAGATACCCCTACATTTGTCGAACCGCAAAATCCTAATCAATTTTTTGAAAAATTCGAAATATTTTTAGCTCAAACCCTATCTTGTATACTAATAAATTGAATATTTCTGAGGGTGCTTTTGAAGGTCATGCCGCGTACAAATTAAATTCAATTGGCTAGCGAAACGTTTTGAAGCAAAGAAAGATAATGTCCATGCATACTTTTTAAATCAACTGAAAGAAGCAAAGAATTTTATCTTAAATATAGAAGCATACAAAGTTCATTATACTATTGTTCAAGAAATAACAGATTACTCTGATTGTACGACAATTCGTAGAGCCTTGTTACATTTAAATTTTAACTTTAATGATAAAATCAGCAATCAGAAGAAGAAAGCAACCAGTCAGCCTAATACCCGGAGCAATTTATAGAGCAGAAATAAAAAAACAAAAATTAGAATGTTGCAAATATCTTAATGTCAATCACGTGGTAATTGTCATAATTTTGAAGAAGTTATTGAGGATTTCAGTCTAGCAAAAAAACCTTTATTGAAACAATGAAGTCACAATAAATCTAATCTTTATCGCGATAATTTAAACTTGGATTAGGTGCGATGTTTTTAATGGGAATTTGGCGCCGACATTTTTATTCATATTCTGAAAATTCAGAAAATTATCTTGATTACCTTGAATGAAAGCATATTTCTTTTTCGTACCTACTCCAGCATTCACCAAAACAGCCTGCTAAATGACTATAATATCAGGTGAATTTTATAAATATTTGCTTTTGTATTGAAAGTTAGTTGAATCGTCAGCGTTTAATGTCGTATTATTAACAGTTATCGGAAAAAGGCTACCATCATAAAAAACAATCTTTATGAAATTGCACTCGGTGGCCACAAATACAAATCTTCTTTTCTAGTTAGGCCAGAAATCTGGTTATGTAGTTGTTGAAAAAAGTTATTTTGTTGGTGATAAAGTAATATTATATTATAAGCATTCTTATTACTCATTTCAAGAGCAATCTAGCAATCTAGCTTACACAATTAGAAGAATTCCTTTATAATCGGCATAATAAAGAACGAGAGTCCTTTCGTTCCTTTCCTTCTTAGGAAGCACTCTCATTTGGTCGAGAATAAATGCTAAAACTGTTTTTAATTTACGTTTTGTTTCTTGCGTATGCATATTACTACGACGAGTGCGAGAGCTGTCAAAAACAAAAAGGCGCAGCATGCACGACTGCATATGCAGGGATGGCTCTAACCACTATCTACGACAAGACAGAAAGAGAGGACGAATCAAAGAGTTCAGATGTCTTACTCTACAAGCAAAGACCAAGGAAATAGCCTAGGAACACCACCATGGGAATTCGCAAGCTGGAAGCCCAACCACAAGGCTACAGAGTGTCATCCATGATCTTTGAAAGAGAGAGAGAGAGAACGATATTCAACAGTTTTGTCTGTACTTCTTCGCTTCAGGTTCTCGAGATGAAACTACACAAATGAACTGGTGAACGGTTGGGTATCTTTCGGTCTTTTTTCAGCATAAGTGGACAAAAGCCGATTCCTATCGACATCGCTGACTTTTCAGCGATGTCAGAAGTTAATAAAATAATGACATTGGGACAAGTTGAAAGTGCGTCATCACGTAGCTGGTTTAAGTACCGAGATAAAGCTAGACCGCATTACTCCTGCTTAAAGTGTCGACAATCCTTACTATGAGTTAATTCCTTTTATCACTTTGTCGTTAGGATGAGCTTAAAGACTTCCGGTAGCCATATTAGATATAAAGATTCCCGCGGATTCGTGCTGGGTGTATCAACGTTTAGCGCGTAAGACCTGCGTTGCTATTGGTCAATTGGAGCGACGAGGCGCAAACACCCCTTCCGGCAGCATCTACACAGCGTGGAATTAGGTCACTCTCGTTCTACATTCCACGCTGTATGGATATAAGTTGATAAAAGAAATTGATAAAAATTGTCTACGAGCATTGTTTAACCAAAAGAAAAGATTCTTTTTTTAAAAGTAATGATGAATTTAAAGCAAGCTCAATATGTCTCAAGAGTTATGGTAACCAAATTTTGTTAATCTCGGCGAATCACTGGGGCGGGATTTATAAGGGACTGTTCTATCGTGATGAATCTATCTTTCATAATAACTAAGAAAGAAACTACACAAATTCTAAATATAAGTTGAAAACTGATTCATGCAACCTTGGTATTAAATATGAAAAAGGAGGTTTAAAATTACATATAGTCCACTGACTCTAGTTTAGTTTTTTCTTTGAAAATGCAAGACTAAATTTTGTAAGGTATAAGTGGATTTGTAGTTTTTTTGTTTATTTAATTTTTATCTGATTGCAAATAGCGAAAAGTGGTAAATTTTTGCATTTCATGTTTTATTTCCGTAGACAAAATTGTTTTTATACATCAGATGACTTCTATTCAATAAAAAGCAAGATAAGAAAAAAGAAAAAAAAATTTAGCTTGGAAAGGTAATTGCTATTAGCAGATTTTAATACCAAAAAATCGAAATTAAAAATATTAATTGTTTAACTGTAGTCCTGGTCGAAAATGGCTTGCTTTTACCGCTTGTATGATACGTTTGTTTTATAAACAAACTATCCAAACAAAATCACATTGTAAGAGTTTTCAAGGTAAAATAAATGTTTTTTCCTAACCTTGCTGAAATTATATTGCTCATGATATTTAATTAAAAATGTTGCTATTCATTAATATTTTTTTATTTTATAAACAAATTACACAGAAGCAAATGCATATTTTTAGCATGTTCAAGCAAAAATAAATCGTTTTTTTCATCACACCTTGCTTAAATCATATTAAAAATATAGCTATGCAGTAATATTCGTTTATTTTACAAACAAGTTATATAAAAAAATGCACATTTCATACTTTTTCATTTGAAAATAAATCGTATTTTTTGTTCTTCCTCCTTGAAATTATATTTAGAATTACGTTTAATGAAAAAATTTTCCTATGCATTATTTTTATTTATTTTATGAAGAAATGATACACAAAGAAGTGCACATGTTGGGTGTTTTTAACCAAAAATATATCGTTTTTTCATCTTAACTTTCTATAAAAATTTAAAACTGTAGCTCTGTGTTAATATTTAGTAATTTTACGAAGTGTTATACACAAATGCACATTTTCTGCTTTTTCAAGGACAACATAATTTTTTCAACGAACAAAATGAATTTTTAAAGAAGTAGTTTAACTTTAAACCAAGCAGTTGAATTTTCAGTAAAGAAATGTATTCCTAAACAAGAATTTAATAGTTGAAGTTATTACTTAAACGATTAATTTTAGAAAAAAATTGATTGATTAAATTTTCAGATAACACAATTAATTTTTAACAAAAAAAATTTTTTAACAAAATAGATCAACTTTCAACCAATGACATCAGTTTTTAAAAAAGTAGTACAACTTTTAAGCAACTAGTTAAATTTTCAACTGAAAGCTATCAATGTTTTAAGAGTTCATATTTTTTGTTGAAATTCGACTTTTTGATTTTCAATTAATTTTTTTTAGTTGAAATATAAACAATTATATATTTTGATGAATATTTTTTTTGCAAATTCAAATTGTTGGTAAAAAGCTGAATTAATTTAAAAAAAATTAATTTTATTGCATAAAGATTCATTTCTTTAGTTAAAAATTTAGCAATTATTTTGAAAGTTTAACTATCTTAAGAAAAATTCAATTATTCTGTTAAGCAATCACATTTGTTTGTACAAAATTTCACTCTCTTAATAAAAATTCGTCTTTATAGATAGACAGTTTGTTTTTTTAGATTTAAAGTTTATTTTTACAGTTTAAAAATTTATGTATGCAAACAAAGTTTAACTATTTAGTTTAAAATGTATCCCATTCGCGACAAAAATTAATTTATGCTTGGTTGTAAATTGAACTGTTTGGTTAATAAGTCTTTTTTTTAATTTAAACTATTTCGGTGGAAATTTGTGAGTCTTGGTAGAATTAAACTATTTTTTGATTTAAATTACCAATTCGTTTTTCCTTGTTAAAGATTTCTCATTAATGTTAAAAACTGAACTATTCTTTAAAAAACGTAATAATTTTTTAATTTTTTAATGCTTTTTTGTTTGAATATTCAACAATGTGTTTATATTTACCAATTGAAATAAGAAATACCACTACAATGAAACACGCAATAGCAATCATAGTCCTCATTTCTTAAAAATAAAACAAAAGCACTTGAACAATCACAAAAACAGAGTAGAAAGCGATTTTTATTAAAATTTTTCAGGTTTTATATGCTATTCGCTATCTTATTACACGTTATAATTTACTTTTCATTCATGACTATATTCCTCTCATAATTTACTTTTAAGATTCAGCAGAGTGATAATGATATTATGTACAATTTAAAGTGGGCAGAGTAAAGATAAACGAAAAGACCACCAGTCTTTTAATATGCTGTTATAATGTTTTAAAGAAGAAACCACAATGGACTAAATGAAAATATCTATCGTCGATTCGTTGATTTTCCTTCCCTCGTATACAAGCATTATAGCTCCAAACAATCAATGTCAGCTTGTCTGATGACGGGTGGTGCCGAGACCTACAAGGAGATAAAAGTAAGATTAAATATGGTTTAAAAATAACAACCTTATCAATAAGCATTGATTGAAACACAGGTAACAACGGCTGTGTTTTCCATCATGGTACAACCGAAACACCCATTATTCCATCCTATTTATTTTTCATTAAACTTCTTAATACTGGAAATCAGAGGGGGGAATGCATACAAGTTCAAGGATTTCCATAAAATATTAAACGCGTCCACAACCGTAGCTTCTGGATCAATCTCTAATGGTCAAACGTTTTTTGATATTGTGTTTTTTCTATTAGCAAACAGACCTATTTGAAATATTTCCCACCTTCTCCATTGGCTTTAGAATCTATATAAGAAGCAATGACACAAATTCTTCTTTGTTCGTACCACCGCCATAATTGTCTTGCTAATTTATTAGGTTCTAGGTATCTTATATCTTCCATCTTCCTTATATAAGCTACAGCAGTGGTATTACTGTCAACTCCCAATTGTATTTTACATTCATGCAAATCCGCCGCGACACATTTTACTGCCAAAAAAAGCCAATATTAATTCCACATGGTTTAATGCAAAAATCTTTCCGATTCTTTTCAGAACTAGTTGGTACTAAAACTTTCACATGCAGCTCTTCAGCCTATGAGCAACGCGACGAACAAAAATTTCTCGTCTAAACTCAAATTGCCCAATTGTATTGACAGCTGAAGAAAGATTTCATTTCTATCATTCCAGATCCTGGTTTAAATAAGACGGCAGTCATTCTTTTATAAAAATCATGCAAGCTCAATATCAAGGCAAAACATCGCTCTTTTTTTAATAACTTACAATACAGAAGACCGTACTGCACACCCAAGCAACCTGCAATTATTGAAACTATGAGTTTTGCAAATTCTCGAATAATACAAGTGTCCTAGCCTAATGCCTAATCTACTAACTCAAATAATCACTTTTTTGTTTTAGCGGTTAATTATACTGACGTGTCGACTGAATTATTAAACAAAAATTTACATCTTGTTTTACAAGAGCACACAATCTTTTCAAGATTAACTATAAACCCCAGGGATTCAACCCTGGTAATCGAAGTTTGAGGATTGTGTAAACAAGACTGCGAATCGCCACCAATGCCTGTCTGAGTTTTAAAACTACTGGTTTCATCAACTTCATCAATACATAAGGTCCCTCGACAAACCAAAGGGTAGACATGTGAATTCGATAATTTAATCTTTAAGTTCAAAACACAAAAACTTTCTACTATCTTTGCCAACAGATACTAATAAATAGGCATCCTTCACATCCTTGATTTTTAGATCCTGAGTTTTCACATACTTATGAAATTTCTTGAGAATTAAAATAAATATTTTTCAATCATCTGCTGTTGCTACCAAAAAATAAGATAACAGGAATAGCCCTTCTACAGTAGAATAGTCTTTAACCGCGCCTATCCCAATTCAATTATCGATCGCAGTTTTTAAATGATTAATCTCTTCTGATTAACTTTTAGGATTATTTGGTATAAATTGTTGTTAAGGAGTTTCTATAAGAGGTATCTCGTAACCCTTGATGCATTTAAAAATTAATTCATCGTCTCCAATTATCGTTAGTTTTCTGCACGTCGAATGTCCGGTTCAGGGTTCGACGCTCGGTTTAAATTTGATCGTCTGCCTTGAACATGTGAGTATTTAAAATTCTGTGGGAACAAATTCTTCAGAAACCATGGTTTTGAGCCCATCTGGGACGCTACCTATTTTGTGGGTGGGCTTTTCTAGTTTAACGAACTACTCTTCTGAAATCCTTTAGAAGCGGTTGGTACAACAGAAATCTTAATGTTTTTCGACATTTTTCTAATAGCTTGATTTTTTTTTAATTTTCAGTTAATTTTTCTCTATACAATACGGTTAACGCTAGACCAACAGCCGACACAGCTGAACCGGAATTATTTTGGAACTGCATAAAGATATTATCCCTTTTCAGAGAACTTTTAGTCATAGTCGCGGCTAACTCTGCATTGAGTTCCGGGGCTTCATGAAAAATATTCCCTTTCGTAGGATATTGGATGAGTTAATCTTCCTTGATTTGTTTTGAAATTCCTTTGATCAACCAATACTTCTTACGATAAACTAAATCGGAGTGAAGTGTGATTTTTTCCTGCGTATTTTTGGTAGGGTCCTGTTCTAATGCGTCCCTAGTCGCGTCTTCTATTTCTCATTCACCCTTCCGCTTATCACTTTCATTAGTCATTTTGGAATCATAGTCGACAGAATCTATTATCGATTTTAGAGCCGACCTGCCAGTAATCATACTCTCAACGGCCTCTGAAAATAAAATACAACAGAAAAAACTAATAATATCATTCTCTTCCTTATCGACGAGGAGCGCCCTGTAGATAATGCTGCATGTTGCTCTATCCCTGTTCCTTTTTCTGTACAAGCCAAAATCTTGGCTTCTAGTTTTTTAAGTTTTTTTAACCGTTTCTTCAGAACTATGTCATCCGACGAATTCTACTTGCTCTTCGTTTTCCCCATCTTGAGAAACAACTACTTACTTATATACAAAAATTAACTTAAATTGATTTAAAAAATTGATTTGTTAGCAAAATAGGTTCATTCTAATAGCATTGCTCGAGTGGCATGATAGGGTATAACTTTGGACTTTATTTTATTACAGAAAGAATGACGAGATTTCGAGGTTCTTTTCGTAGACTTTAATAATTATTTTTTGGATTGCAGTTAACATAATTTAATATAAGATAGTTAAAACTGAAGTTATTAAATACTTAAAGTTTATATTTTTTGTTATATTCAACTTACAAGTTTTGAAAATTATTACTTGCAAATCTGAAAGTTATTTCATTTTCAGAATTAGAATTAGCGATGTCCATACAAAGAATATTTAGAGATATTTTCAGGTTTAAACAAATTTTCAAAATATTTCTAACTATGAAGAAAGTGTTTAAAATATTTTAAAAAGAATTAAAAAAGGCGTGTACGCCATATGTCAAAGATTTCACAACAATTATGCAAAGATTTCAAAGATCTCAAAAATTTTAAAAAGCCATGTAACCAAACTTTAAATATTTCACGAAGATTTTAAAACTTTGAAAAGATTTTAGGGATTTAAAATTTTTGTAAGGGTAGCGAAATATTAGATTCTACAACATTTTAAAGATTTAAAACCATTCATTTTTTTTAGAAGAATAAAAATGATTTCTGAAAGGTTTTAAACATTTTAGTGATTATTTATTAACACAAACGATTTCAGAAAAAGTTCAGCAATATTTCTAAAAATTCCGAAAGATTTGAAGAATTTCTAAGATTTTAAGAGGGGGTACAGTACACCAGATTTCAAAGATTTCAATACCATTTTCAAAATTTTAAGCGATTAAAGATTTTTCTTGAAGAATCCTAAAGATTTTACAAATATTTAATATTAATTTCATAAAATTTTCAAGTATGTTACGACAAACTGTTTTCCGCGTGAAACGTACTTCGCGTAAAACTTCGTTTGGGAATGCTGTTCTCCCACCTGGAGGAAGAGATGCTGTAGCAACACTGTTGGGGCTGTGGGTTTTTAAATGTGGGAACACAGCACATGCGTAGTTGTCCAAGTATTAATGAGCAAGGAAATAAGCAGAGATCTAAGTCCATATCCACCATAGGCATATAAAGTATAGACCGCCAGCGCTTTGATGTACCGCCCGTTCCTGCTTAGAGAGAGAGAGAGAGAGAGAGAGAGAGAGAGAACGATTTTAGCGAGTACTTCTTTCTCTTTTAACTGGGGTCACGTGGGCTGGTGACGTCAGTCAGATTGCGCGAGTCGACTGTTGGCGCGCTCTGCTCACCAGCCCACGTGACCCCAGTGGAAAGAGAAAGAAGTACCCACTTAAATCGTTCTCTCTCTTTCTAAGCAGGAGCGTCGGCGGATCAAACAGACTAGCCTAGTCAAAATATTTTTCATGATACCAAGAAATTCCATTCACTTTAATTGCGAGAGAGGCTCCGGCGGTGGTCTCAAGATTTGCTTCGAAAATTACTTCGGCCGCTGCTCCTGTTCCGGGTCACCTCGTGCAGCTGTGTGCTCATCTAAGCGATCTTTGCTGTGATCAGATTAAACTGCTCGATTG
This sequence comes from Druon quercuslanigerum, assembly GCA_010014905.2. Taxonomy (NCBI): domain Eukaryota; kingdom Metazoa; phylum Arthropoda; class Insecta; order Hymenoptera; family Cynipidae; genus Druon; species Druon quercuslanigerum. Next base: position 14,470 of record JAAAKG020035824.1, read on the forward strand.
TGGCCTGCAGCGGTTTTATACTTGAGGTGGTCCTCTATGCCACATTTATACGCCATGAAGGATTCGATACCGCGATCGCGTCGGTAAATTCTGCCGTTATCTTTAGGGTGACCTGTCTGTGGGTTGCAAGGATCTCCTACATGGAAGGGGGCAATGGATTTTGCCAAATAGAAAGAAGAAATTCTTTCGAGATCACTATGCCTGCTAACCACTGTAAACCCCTCAACTTCGAAAGGTGCAATGTAACAGATTTGTTGATTTCCCATAAGCTCTCACGTTTTATGGTCTTGCGAAGTTTCATTATGACAAATCGGCTTGCTCTTTCATTTTTCGTACTTGCTGTGGGCTGGGGAGAGATGAGAGAATATCTCAAACTTCGGATCACACTTATTCAAAGAATGGATGTATTTAAGTCAAGAAAAAGATTGTTTTGCACAGACAATAATTGTTTATTCCTAAAAAGGTAGCACCGCAGTTGACGAGCGCGACGATCAACTATGGGACACGACTATACCTAAAACTGATGGAAAAATGAGTCGTTATTTCAGAGAATTAAGTATTTTGAAAAATGTTACGTTGAATTTCAATTTGCGGCAAACATTTGCGGTTCGTCGCTGTCTGACTGAAACTTCTAACATCTGCTACCTGACCTAACTGCAGCCTAGAAGCATTACTTACAAATTTTAATTTAAAATGGAAGCTACCTAAACGTTGTAAGAAGAAAATGGTGTACCATCTAATTTTTTGCTAAGTATTGAAGATATAATGAAACAAGAAAGAGCAGCAACAGCCCTCGTATTTTAATTAAAGCAGCAACACTTAGAGAGTTTCCATAACGGCGTAGATAGCGAATATTTAATAAAATGGTTCAAGGGTTATATATAATTCGCTATCTCATTTGCCGGTCATTATTAAAGTTGTTAAAGACACCATAAAATTTTATCATTCTATGAAAAGAAAGGTATATATTTATTTGAGTCGTATAGCATTTATTAGTGGTGCACATTGACATTAATATATTAATCTTTTTTAGCTAATAAAATCAAGAGCGCTGCTAATGTCGTCTAGGCCATTAATAAAATACAAAAAATCCTGACAGTTTTTACGTAAAATTTTTAACAAATTAACCCTGGATGAAATCCATTTACCCAACATTTTGGTATAGCAGCAATGTTAAGTAATCAGAATGCAAGATTCTAATGGCGTTTTAAAGTCTTCAAGTTCGGTATTATTAGATAAGCATTCTTTTTCTATTCTATCATCATGTAATAAAATATTAAAGAAATAAAGATTTGTTTTGATCTAGTTATTCTGATTTTGCAGTGCTATGTTCTTATACTTCTTCTATTTTTGCAATTAAGGATTTAAATTTTTAGGTTCAAAGCGTCTCAATTTTTTAAGATGTTTATAGACTGTCGGTAACGTTCAAAAATGTTCGGTACCGGTAAATAAAAGTTAACGGTCACAACCGTTTTTCTTACTTTTTTTTAAATCATAGTTTCAGCAATTCAAGAAATTCAGGAAATTTAAGGAATTTGCAGAATTCTTGGAATTCAAGGAGTTTGAAGAATTTAAGAAATTCAAGGTATTCGCGGTTAGTTCACGGATTTCATGGAACTCTCGGAATTCATGAAATTCTCGTAATTCATGAAATTCCCGGAATTCATGAAATTCCCGGAATTTATGAAATTCGCGAAATTAATGGAATTCAAGGGATTCACAGACTTCACGAAATTCGTATAATTCCCGGATTGCATGCAACTAAAGGTAATCAAGGAATTCACAGTGTTTATAGAATTCATGGAATTGACGTACTTTTGTAATTCAAGCTTTTCGCGGGATTTTTCGTGGAATTCAAGGTATTCACGGATTTCATTGAAGTAAAGGATTTAAAATTTTTACAACTTTTTTTTAACATTAAAGGGGCGGGAAGTCACCCCTGCGATTCGCCACAGAAATAATGTTGATAAAACAGTTGCCCCTTTCAAACATATTGTAGGTAGGAAGGGAACTCTTGTGACTTCTTACAGAATTGATGTTGGTTAGCATTCTACAACTTTCCAAGATCTCGTCGATCATAGAAGTAATGTAGGTGAAACTAATACCCCTTTTTAACATCTCGTGGGGCGAAAAGGCCCCCTGGAAAATAGTCTAGAAATATTGTTGATCAAACATCTACCCCTATAAACATCACCTGGTAGGGAAAAGGAATCCTAACAACTAGTCACAAAAAGGATGTTAGTCAAACACCTTACCCTTTTTAACATCGGTTAGGGGCGGGTAGGATCCTCGGTAAATAGTCTATAAATAATGTTAGTCAAACATCCAACCCTTTAGAAGATCTCTGGGAGCCAATCGGCACCTTTGTAAATACCCACAGAAGTATTGATAATTAAAACCCTACCTCTTTTCAAAAATTATCTTTACCGTCGATATTCGACACGTACTTGATGCTCTGGATATAAATCCACTTTGCACTCCTATGTCTTATTAATATTATAGACTAATGATGCTATAACCAATGAAATTTTTACGATGTACATATTGTTATATTTTAAAACGAGAAAGGGGGGTGACAACAGTGTGTTGGACTCGTATGTGTGTCCAACAATTTAAAAATGAAACTGAAACATTATTTTGCTGCTTAGATTGCTCGGATAGAGTGATGTTAGTAAGGAGTGAAGCACAAAAGAGGGGTTAGGTTAACATAACATAACCTGATATTTACTTTTAGATTCATTCTTTACTAGCTACCATCTAGGAGGAGGAAGCCCGTGTCCCAATAATACAGAGATAAGTCTGACTCCTCGTGGCCGTTTCATTTAAATTTTACATTTTTACCTATGTAAGCAACACTTACTTCATGGGTGGAAGACCCGAACAAGTTAATTGAAACCATGAGTTCCAATTATTCGATCACAAATTGTGTCTACAAATTCAAAACATGATCTCCTTATTAAATTAAAATTTTTGTCTTGCATTTTCCGTGTAAACCTTCCAAGCCAAGCCTTTTAAGAGTGCATAGTAATGAATGACTTGCAGAGTGTCACTTTTGCTCATCCTCAAGTGAGTCGGAGCGTCCCTAGTGTCAGAGGATTGTAACTAAAGATTGATCAAGTAACAGAAACTGCGAGAAAGTGATGCAACAGCCAGTTAGCTTACATGCAACATGGTGGCGCACCATCGCTACTAGGTTTTCGCGACTCGACGCTGGTCTTGTTCAATTTGCTTCTATTAACGGTGGGTGCGCTGACTCCTGTCAACGCGGAGTTTCGCTGCCATCGATTGGTCCTGTGATTCCCAGAACTCTTGTGCGAGCGGGAATCTCATCCACTACGCATCTACTAGGAGACCTCCTCTTCTTGGTTCATTGCTTCGTATTTTAGGTGATGCAGAATGTTTGACAGCTCGTTTGTTGTGGGTGATGGTCGACCAGTTTTAAATTACACCGTAGTATATGGAACCAAGGAATAGTCGATTCGCTACTCTGGGCTCAGTTCCCCAGCAAGATCTCAACAGATAATATTTATTTTATTATGTTTTGTGCGTGGGCATTGTCTAAGTGCCCTTGCTTGCATTTCATCCATACAACAGAGATGATGATATCATAAGTATCAACTAAAAAAAATTACAAAAGTTATAAACAAAGTTTGACAAATAAAAAATAAAATTTTTTCGAAAACTGCTATTCTGAACATGATAGTAAAAAGATATGGTATAGGGGGTGATAACAGGGTGCAAAATTTTTTTTTTTGAAAATCGTCAAAGTATCACTTAATATTTTATGAAAATAAAAACTAATTGTTGAGATTATTTAATTAAAAACATATGTTATCGTGAATATCATAGTCACCGTGTTAATTGATTTTAAGTAGATTCCAAAATATTTCTCTTCTTTCACTGCTGACGTTTGCCAAACTAATTTCATGTTTTCGAGAATGCTTCATGTGGAGGTCGTCAGACAGAATAGCATCCCTTACTATATTAATGCTCTATACAGCTATATGCATCATGTATTAATAACTTAACAAAACATATATATACTGTACACACACGATACCTAACAATTCACATATATACACTTTATATGCACAAAACATCTGTATATTATTTTAAAGCTACGGACTAGTCCTCGTCACTATTTTATTTGACGACAAAATTAATATTCTATGTTATGAATAAATCAACAAGGATCTCAGCTGGTTTACGATTTTTGATAATGATAAAGATAAAGAAGACAGTAAAATCATTTCGTGCAAAGTTGAATGGTACTATAGGAGACCATGTTTGAACTTTACGAAGATATAAATATTATGCACAAACAGAACAATTCAGACTATGGTTCCTTTGACAAAATATTAATTATATATTGACGTTGAAGAAGCTAGAGAAGTAAGCCAGAACAGTAAATTATGGCGGAAAATAGTTGATAAAAAGAGTGTCAGTAGAATAAATAACGCCTGAAAGATAAGAGCTTGGATACTAATGGACCCAAGCAGGGAACCTCACATGACGACTCTGTAAGGATTGTCGATTAAGGTGATCACTAGAGAGATTGATCAGCAACCTAGTAATGTTGCGAAATAAGCATGCTCTTTTAATTAAAAACGCCTACCCCGAAAGGGAAACGGCCTAATGGTATAATAATGGTATAATAATAATGGTATAGTACCTAATGGTATAATTATATAGTAATGAATTTATAGAATGATATAGTAACCTAATGGTATAATAATGGTATAATAATAATAATAATAATGATAATAATAATAATAATAACCCTACTGTAGGTGTTCCCGCGTTGATGTCGCGGTAGGGCTTGAGCTTTCCTCTCATG
>JAAAKG020035835.1:0-19305 GCA_010014905.2 Druon quercuslanigerum
ACTATAAAAAATTTATTTAATTCCTGGAAACCAAAAAGTTACAAATAATTTATAATATTCATAATAAATATATTTTATAATATGTAATATATAATAATATTTATTTAATCCTGGTTACCAAAAAGATAAACATAATTTATAATATTTATTTATATTTTCTTTTTTTTTGACTTTTTTTGTTTTTATTTTCTAATATCTCAAATCCTTTTGAATGTTTTGAAAGAGAAATCACACAACTCGTGAGTATAAATGTCAACTCTGATTATATAAATTTTTTTTAGACTATAAATAATAAAAGTTGAAAAATTTAATTTAAATAAATGAATAAATTAATTAAATTAACAAACTTTTATCAAAAAACTTTTCTTAGAGTATAAATATTAAAAGTTAAAAAAAACTTAATTTGAATATAATAATAAATTAATTAAATTAATTAATAAAAATAATCACATGTGACTTAGAGGTGCCTCATTTCAGTTTTGTCTTTTTTATTGAATTTTTGTTGTTCTTATTTTCTAATACACTATCTTTGGAAATTATGAGATCGATCGACGCAAGCATAAGTAAAAATCATTGCTGGCTTTGAACCACGATAACTCAGCGAAAAAAATGATAGGGCATTTTAAAAAAAAAACAGTTGGAAAGCCTATGAAATTCCACGACTCTCTTATGCTTTTGATTTTGCTCATTAGTAATTTTTATTTCAAATTTTTCAGTTTCAATATTTTTCAGTGTTTTTCTTATAAATAATTTATTTAAAATTTAGCTGCCTAATTCGTTTTAAAATATTTTACTCTCGTAACAATATATCTGAATTTTTATTGATATTCTAGTTGATAAAGATTTTAAAAATAAAAAAACGGTTCATTTTTTTTGTATTCTTTAATATGGGGATAATTCTGAATTGAAATAATTGTAAATAATTAAATAAAACAATGAATAATTTAAAAATTTCCAATAATTTGAAATAAAAATTACTGATGAGCAGAATCAAAAGTATAAGAGAGCTCCAATTAAGCACCACCTCTGTTGGTGGACTATTCGGTAGACCGGCCGAGAACCGTGATCTTCGACTAAAACTCAACTCAGATACGATTGAACATTTTTAATCGTATATCGGGAACGAATCAAAATTTTTAAAGTTTCTTTGGCTTAAATTAGAGATAAAAATTTAGGCTCTATGTGGTATAATTTTTAGTTTTTTACAACAATTTCCGTAGGTCATGATAAAAGTTGAAGTCAAGGTACAAAATTTTAGAAAATCTAGAATTTTTTTTAACGTATTATGTGCTGTATCCTCTTCAGCAGATAAAAAAATCTGTTTGACATTACTAGGCGTGGAATTTTATAGGCTTTTCAACTGTTTTTTTTTAAATGCCCTATCATTTTTATCGCTGCGTTATCGTGGTTCAAAGCCAGCAGTAATTTTTAATAATGCTTGCGTCAATTGATGTCATAAGTTCCGACGGTAGTGTATCTCAAATCCTTTTGAATTTTTTGAAATAGAAATCACATAACACGTGAGTATAAATGTCAAATTTTATCAACAAACTTTTCTCAGACTATAATTAATAAAAGTTGAAAAAACCTAACTTAAATAAGTTCAGAAGATAATTCTGTTTAAAAATTCACAATAAGAAAGATGTTGTCAAAAAATATGGACGCAGGAATTGAACCCGGTCTTTCCGTTACAACCTCGGAACGCTACAATCTCGTCTAACCTGGAGTTGAAACACTCACTGAACGCAGTCCATGTAACTTAATTTAAAAAGTAATTTCTCTCGAGAATGGCTTGAAAGCGCATCTCATTATGTCAGCTTATTACAAGTTTTGTAATGAGCTATTACTTTGAGTGTTATGAATAAAAGTAGTTCCATAGGCTGTAGGTTCCTCTTGTGGGGAAAAACAAGAAATAAATGGAAAAACTAGGAAAAAGTTGAGAGACGAGTATGCTCGGGACTCTTAGCGATAGCCCTGGGAACTATAGACTTGTAATAAGGCTGTGCATTGATCCCGTGAAACTTGATGCCCGCGATAAGCGGGATTTTCCTGTAACAACGCTACAGTTACATACAATGTGGCTCAGATGTATTGTACAACTTACTGGAGAAGAGTGAAACTCTTGAACAGAATTAACCACCTAAATCAGAAATTAACTTTTCTTGAAAGACTTTCCAGGGAAAGAAAGTTTAATAAAGTTTCTACGATATTTTTAAAGCTGGAAAATCCTTCGAGATATTTCTCTCGTCTCCAAAGTAATGTTCTGAAGTCTGAAGATGCTGGGATTGCATTCAAAGGCCGAATTTTCTTCTGTATCATAAAACATCTTCATTAAGGTTATTAGGAATCCAAATTCCTATAGTAATAGAAACTTAGGATTCGTACGTACATATAATATAAATTTTGTTCATAAAAAATTTTCAGCCAAGTAGTCTGTTAAGGTTTAATGACAAATTCCGCGAGAAATATTTTGGTTCTCAGAGAATTTTAGCCTACACGTGTGTCACCGATTTTATGAAATTTTTTTTGGAGAAAAGTGAAAGTATTTAAACTCATAAGACTCGAAAAAATTTGTTTGCGAGTGTTTTATCTATATCAATATAGATTAGGATGTTTCAAAAATGTTTTTTTTTTAATTGAGAACATGCCTCAATTTTTTCAAAATGTGACTCAAATAATGAAGTTTGACCCTTAAAAGAGTCTTCATCTTTTAATTAAATTTTGATTTGCAACAACACATGAAATTGTTGAAACCCTCATTTAGCACATGCGTTACAGTGAAAAAAATTAAATGATTTTTCAGTTTTTTACGTTTATAGATATTAGAGATTTCCATTCAGTATGATTTTTTTCATCATAATATTTGCACAAGACATTCTTAGTTCTTGAACTATTAAAACATAGATCGAAATTTTAAAAGCATTTTTTAAATTTAAATTCCGATGAAAGGAGAACGTTTTTTTGATTGATATGAAATTTGAACAAAATTTTTGAATATTCATTAAATCTAAAACAAATTATAGTGAGGATTTCTTTTTAAATTTCGAATTATAAGAGGCAAAATATAGATTTTTTTAAAGTAAAAATATGAGAAAATTACAATTTTTTGAACTAATTTATTTGCGTTTCACAAGTCTTGAAATTTTCATCAATATTTTAGTACATCAGGAATGGAAATATCTAATTAAAAATAAATGTTTATTTAAAGCAGATGTGTTATAATGAGTTTTTTATAATCAAGAAAAAATTGGAGAAAAATTATTATAGGCTTATACTGATTTTCCTGCAATATTTTGTTTCGAAATTTTTCCACTTTCCTCACCAGGAAACGGATCACAAATTTAAATGTCACAATTTTCTGACTTACTTTTTATTTTCGAATAAAAAAAATTTGTCATTTATCTAAATTTACTGTCTTTCAGAAATATGATTTTTCTTCTTCTTTCGACAAATCATTAGGGTGACAGTTTTTGATAGAAGAAGACCAGAAAAGTTACTTAATTTGTTTTCATTCCGCAAATGTATCATTTAGGGTCAATAGGAAACTTTGAATGCCAGTTTCATACAAATTTGGTTTTGTTTTGAAAATCTAAAATTTTCTTGTATTTGATCACTGGAAAATTATTAAAAAAAATATTTTTGACTCATTGAGGTAATAGGTAAGTCAATAGTGGTATAATTTGAAATTTTCCTTTCGAAAGATTTGATTTAGTTGGAGTCAAATTTCCAATTAGATGGCAAAATTTGACCCTGACTTACACTTATACCCACAGAACGCATAAAACAAAAGCTTGTAAAAATGCATGGTCATTATTGTTTTTTAACTAATTATTATTGTAAAATTGGTTAATGCATCTTGATTTGTTCACAAAAAAGTAAAAAAAATTTAGGAAAAATTGCAACCAACTAGTATTTACCTGAGAGACGATAGTCATAAACAATAATAAATTGTTTGAGGTGTTCTTTTTAATTAGGTTTATTAATTTTTACCACGCTTAAAGTTAAACTATAAAAATCAAATACTATTTCAGAAAAAGCCGTAACTTTAGTTGAAAATAAGTAGAAAAATTCAAGCTTGCTAGCCAGTCATTTTGGATGAAAATTTAAATTCTTAAAGCGCTTTTCAAATTTTTAGGACTACTTTTTTCAAAATTTAAAAATTCAATGCCAGGCAGTTTTTAATATAAGGAAACTCAAATAATTCCCCCTTTCGACTTTTTTCGATAAAAATAAAATTAACAGAGTTATAGAATTTTCAAATTGAAATAAAACATAGGAAAATTAATATTTTATGCCAAACAACATAGAAAATAAAAAAGGCAAAAGTACAAAAACGCTACTCTTTGAAAGCGCTACAAGATTACCATAACAAGTTTTCGATTGTTCACGAAAAATCCAAAATTCAATTTTTTATCGTGAAAATAATAATAAAAAATAAAAAATTCTATTTTACCGTGAAACTATCCAAGATACCAAAAAAGATTAATTAATCAAAATTATGCAGCCAAAAAAGATCTTAAAATTGACAAAAAAACGACATTGAAATTGAAAACATGAAAATCTTAGACAAATGACACAAGCTACTGAAATAATAATTAGACAAAGTTGTTCATTTACAAAAGAGCTACACATTTTTAGTAATTATTTTTTGAATTAATGCCCAGTTTATATTTGAATAGTAAAAAAAAACAAAAATAAAAAAAATTCAGTTTTTTGAAAAAGGAAGTGAGTCGAGGGCAAAGAACGAGACACGTGATGAGAATGTGTTCGTTAAAGCCGAAAGAGCTTTAACAAAAGAGAATTCACGATCAAAAAATTATAGATGTCTGTGCTTTGACCTTTAATTGGAAGAAGTCTCTGCACAAATGAGGGAATAAATTATCGAGAGCAAGGCGTGAGAACCAACAGTCACGCGCCCTAGGCACGCTCAACCTTGCGAAGCTTCAAAATATTTTTTTTGTAATAAAACGCATTTATTACTGGTGGATTCAAATCAAAGGGGAGGGGTGCAATATGAATTTTCAGACCACCCCATTGAAACATACATTTTGCCACAATGCTTAATGTACTGACAAAAAATTTTGGCTTTTAGCGTGTTTAGTAAAGGATGTAAATATTTATCTTCAAGCAATGAGATGCTTTCATATAAATCTGACGAAAAAAATGCCCAATTGTCCAATTGGCAAAGCTGATTTTTTGAAATAGATAAGAAAGCATTTGATACATTGTGCAACGTATGTGGTTGCAGCAAAACCTAAATCAAGGATTTGCAGAGTTTGTAAGGGAAGCAGAGAACAGGCCGGTATCCCGCAATGCGGCTAAGTACCCGCCGGTCCAGAACCGCGAGAAACCCCTGGAAGCCATTGCTCCAACATGATTTACGTAAGAGATTTCAATTTAGCGGGTAACCAGTTCACGTAAAAGAATGGCTTCGCAACTCGGCACAGTCGCTTCTTGGTTCTGTATAGTGTGTAAGGTAGTTGTATACACTCTCTTGGGGAATGCCTGGGAAGAAGAATCAGATAGATTGATAGATAGAATTTATTGGGCTTTCTTCAGAAGCCAACATCTCCCCAAGGTGTTAACGGCAGGTATCAAAGCTATAAATATGAAGCTGATGCAATGAATAAAAATTTTCCGTTGTATTTCTGATAGAAGTGATGTTTCATGTCGATCTAATTTTAAAAGTCGGTCAAATCCGATTCACGAGGATTGTTATTAATTGTTATTAGAAATATTGGCCAAACCAAACGACTTCTTAAAACTAGGATCTCTGAACACAAAGCTACTCAAAGGCTTAAAAACTCATCTACAGGCCTATGTAAACACTCTACAAAATATGATCACCAGTTTAACAACGATTCAAAAATGTAAAAATTTGTAGCCTAGAAAATAATTATCATAATAGAAATATTCTGGAAATGATCCATATTGTAAAAAATGAGAATACTGTGAATTTTAGATCTTACACTGAAAATATTAGTAACATATATATAGACGTAATAGAATCTTTCAGTTATTTTCGGTAATTTTACCATTGTTCTCTTCTCCAGTCCCATAACCTCAAACTTCCAGTATGGCCACCACACCAACATGTGGTCCTACTTTTTTACAATTTTTATATAATAACAAAAGTTTTAGTAACAAATGAACATAAGTTTTAAATTCTTAAAAAATTAATCAACGAAATTTTACAAAAAATTGGAATTTAATGTGTCATTATTAGGAAATTTAAAAAGAAGAAGAAAAGGCAAGAAAGTGGGATATTTTAACAAAAACTTCAATCTTTATTATTAATAAAAAATAAACTGTCAGTATACTAATGTATTTTGAGTGTCATCATAGCCTTCTCATTTTATATAGTTGATATTATTATCTATACTTTTCTACTTTAAGAAATTTAAAAAAATGGATCTGGACCGAACCTAAAATAGATAAAATACTTATGTCTTCGAAACACATTCATTTTATAAACTTCCAAAACTTTTTTTAATAAAAAAAAATTTTTATTGTTATCTAGACGACTAATGTGGAAAGTGCGCATTATTGTTATGAATATGTATGATGAAAAACTTTGTGCTTTATAAAATGCAAATTGTATATTTTCCTTTGTATTCGTTACAGTTCTGATGAGGCTATAATGATATAGTGAAATGCATTAAAAACGTCAAATAAACATTGTTTACTTCAAAACTTTTAAATTTTAAGACAAAGGCCATAAGAAGAAAAACATCTCTAGTTATTAGAAAGTGTCCACATATTAGGTAATATTCCAAAGGGGGTAGTATGTCGAGGGTCTGTCCTAACGTCACAAATATGTATTAACAAAAAAAATCAGTAATTATATTTTTAAACAAATATTTGACTTCTCGAGCAAAAAATACGATTTTATTAGAAAAGAGTTTGTTTTTAATCCGAAAAGTTAAATTTTTTACGAAAAAGTTACTTTTTAAACAAAATAAACAAAATAATGACGTTTTAAAAGCAATGGTTGACTTTTTTACCAAGTATTTGACATTTTGGAACAGTTAAATTTTCAGTTTAAAAAACAAATTACGAAAATAAGAAAGAGTTATCAGCCAGTTAAATTTAACGAAAATACACGAATTTCGAATACCATAATTATATCCTCAACAACATAGATGAATCTTGAAGAAAAAAGATTAACTTTTTACCCAAAAAGATGATATTGAACAAAATATTTATGTTTTCATGCTAAAAAGTAAAATTTTGTAGATAACATTTGAGTTTTAAACCAGACAAAACAAGCTTTAACAAGAAAGATAATGTTTTACGAAAAAAGATGAATTTTCAATTTAATAGTTGAATTTTAAAACAAATATGGTATTGTTAAATTTTCCGTTTGAAAAACTAATTTTACACAACAACAAAGAAGGAACTTTCAAATAGTGAAAATCAAGGAAAACAGACACATTTTTAATTAAACAGTGGAAACTTTAACCAAAATATTGAATTTTAAATAAAAAAAGATTAAAATTGATAATTTTCAAGTTATTGGGGAAAAAATTTACAACGAAAATGCAGTAACTACATTTCTAGATAAAAAATTAATTTTTATCAACAACAACAAAATTCAACAAAATATTTAAATTTTTAAATAAGTTTTCAACCAAATATTTTAATTCAGTAGGCTCCAGTCTAAAATAAGAACTTTCTACAAAATAACTGAATTTAGAACCTAAAAATATATACTTAAGAAAAAGGTTACTTGCAAGGAAATAATCGATTTTTAAACTAAAATTAAATAATAAAAAAATAAAAATAATAAAAACAGAGAATTTTTTTACAAATTAGTTCTGCTTTAAACCGAGCAATTCATTTTTTATAAAAAAATCCTCAAGAAGAAATTTAATTGTTACTATTTTAGCAAAAAGATATTTAAATGTCAAATAAAAAACAGTTATAATAAATATAAGAAATTACAAATTTATAACAGATGTGTTGAGTTTAAAAAATACAACTCAAAGTGGAATCGCTAATTTTTCAGTTTTTAAACTGATTTTTAACAACATAAATAAATTTTTAAACCAGTTGAAGTCAAATAAAAAAACAACATTTTCACATAGTTAAATACTCAAAATGATCTTCCTATTTTTCAATTGATAAAAGACACAAGTTAAAAAAATGAAAATTTTAGAATTTTAGCAACTGTAGAGCTACAAATTTTATAACTTTTATGGATGCGTAAACTTTTGCATAAAACTTTTTTTACATTGTATTGCTTGCGAAAAATATATGAAATGCGACTGTATAAAAATAGTTATTTTCAGTTTTTTATGTTATTTTTCTAAATTTTTTAACTTCTTCGTATCAAGAATTCGCAGAGGCGAAAAAAATTCCTAATCTCTAAGCAGGTTCGGATATACAGCGTTTTGAAAAAATGTCTGTCCATTTTTTGGTATTCGCAGGTGATCTTTGAATAATTTTAAAAAATCTTTTTTCTTTAATTTAATATATGCGACATATTGATTATTATATTATTTCATATTGTTATAAGATATTTCATATATGATTTAATTAGTTAATTAATTACTAAATAAATAACCGACTAAAATAAATAAAGCAATGAAAAATTCAGTTCATAGAATACATTATGCGAAATGAAGAATAAGCATGATAAAGTAGGTTAACAATTAATAAGTAGGCTGGGTTATTCATAAAAAAATTTACCAAGATAAAACAGAGAGCGTGCAGAGCTTACAAATCAATCGTTTAACGATTTTTCATTTAGGTGATTTTTACCTAAACCTTTTCTTTTAATTTACGTTTTAATTGATAGCTTGAACCCAATTAAGCATTCTAAAAATATTGTAATTTGAAAATCAAATATGTGAATTTTAAATACCCTTTCTCTAAAAATAATGTTAGTAATGAAGTGCTTGATAATAAAAGAATTAAAACATACGTTTGGAATATATTAACTGTTGAAAATTTAAGTTTCTGAACGTTCCATTGGTAAATGTCAGTTTAGGAGAATCATATATTGGAAAATTCGGTATTACCAGTTCAAATATTTCTACTTGGGAACGTTACTAAATTAATTTTTTTTCTTTTAATATATATTTTTAATCTGCGATTTCAGGCGGTATTAAAAAATTTAAAAAATTTGCAATCATTTAAAATCAGAAATGGCAAATCTGAACTATTTCAGGAATTTAAAAATTCTAAAATGGATGTCTAATTAAATGCAACATATAGAATTTTAGAGGTTTAAATTGTTAAATATTTAGAGACTTAACAATTTTAATTTCAATTTATCCTAGAAAATATAAAAAATATTGATTTTCATATTAACTAAATATCTGCGAAAATTATTGAAATTATAATACCCGTCAAAAATGGCCCACCAAGTAGGACATGTCCTTTGTAAAATTTTGTTTGGCCATCAAAATATTTCAAGAAATTTGCGGTTGAACCTTTTTAAAAAAGAGGTATTTACCTAAATCTAAAAAAAAAACATTTTTTTGCATATTCAGAAAAAAATTAATTCCTTTTTATTCCCATAAGCTGTAATACAAATTTGCTATAATTTTTGAAACAATAGGAGTTTTAAAAAAATTTAAATACAAAGATCAAGCAGAAGATATTGTCTATTCCAAAAATAATCTTAGACCTTACATTTTCTTATCGGTGGTTCGCTTATGGCGAGTAACAGAATTCCATCCAAAGAAAAATTTAAATTCCAGCCACTATACTATACTCCGCTTCAAGCTGTAGGTAAAAAATATGAATTTCAGATCGGAACCTAAAAATTTTAATGAATTAAAACTATTCCCTGGTAGTTCTAGATTTTGGAAAATCTAATTTTGACCATGTATTGAATTGACTTTAATATTGCAAGTGATTTGATGGAAGGGCCTATTATTAAAGAACAAAAGCTACCCATATTGCAGTAGAAACTATCCGTACGCGGTTGAGTGAATATCCTCTTGATTTGCATCACAAAAAGCACCGAAGTAAGACTAAATTAGATGGTACGTTAATCTCTCGCACCAGTCGATGGAGATTAGAACCATCTAAAACGAAGACTTGGCACTTGAAAAAACTTCAAAATGCTCTTAAAACAAATTAAAAGTTGCAAAACGGGAATTGATAAATGAAATTTCTCGACCTCAACCTGAACGGTGATAAAACATTTAATTAAAAGCAACTTGCGATGAATGTAAAGAAAATATGGGTATTTTAGAAGGTCTAATTGTACTTTTTTTTGTAATTCAAAAAATGCAGTTCAATGACTCAAAAGAAAAATAGACAGATTTTGTTCGAATATTTAGCAAACTTTCTATTTTTAAGTGTATTTTAATAGAAAAATTCGTACATTATTGAAAAGTTATCCTTCTTAAAAAGTTTGTGTTTGACTTGGCAAGATGCATCATATTTTTTTTGAACAATGGGTTTTGAACCCATAAATTTGACAGATTTACGATATTATGTTGATAGTAGAATAATATAATTTTTTATTATTTCGAGTTAGACTGGTTAATTAAATACAGTATTCAATTCAAGACTAATACCAGTTAGAGCGTTTATTGATGTTGTAGAAGCTTGTGTTTAAAGCTGAGACGCGTTTCGACACAGATCTGTGCCCTTTTCAATTCTAGTTTCATATACAAGAGTCCATTGAATATTATTCAATATTATTATCAATAATTACTATTATTAATAAATATTATTAAAGATAGCGTATAGGAAAAATTCTTATAATCGAAGAATAACACTCTAATTGCCTTATTCATAAATTGAAGATAGTTGAACGTTAAAAGGTTCCATTTCATTAGAAATGTATTGGTGAAGAGAAGTTATTAATAACTATTACATAAATTTAAAAAAAAATTGTAAAAATAAACTTTTATAATCTCAGGAAGAATCCTGGATTATATAAGAGTTGAATTAGTTACATTTTAGATAAAAGTTAACGACCGGCATGTGCCACTTATAGGTTAAAATGTATGACAAATTTTAAGGTTAAGTTTAGCAGACGAGTTTATATTTTAAGCGGGAAAAATGGTACATTTTAAATTTATATTTTCAAGCGGGAAGGTACTATATTTTAAATGTTAATAAGAGATATAAGATTATGGTATATAATACTTAAATTTTTAATATCTGTTCTATAATTTATAGCATTTTTTTCATTTTTTATAAAAATAATTTCTAATTTTAATCTCTTATCTTCGTTTGGTTCCGTATTTAAAATTGTAATATTTTTAATATTTTTATATTAAAATTAAAATTGTGAGAGTATATATAAGCTTTTTTAGCTAAAGCAGCATTATCTTTATTATTTTCAACAAATTTTTTATGTTCATTAATTCTAGTATCTAAATGTCTAAAAGGTTGTCCAATATATATTTTATTACAATTTAAACATGGTATTCTATAAATAGTATTAATTTTATGATGTTTATCAATAAAATCTTTTATACTTGGAAAAAGAAATTTATTAAAAGTATTTTCAGCAGAGAAAACAATGCGAATATTTTTTTTTCTGTTGAAAATTCTAAAAAGTCAAAATCTTTAAATTTAATAATCGTTTTATAACGTTCATTTATCTTCAATTTTAATAAATTTTCTGGATAGCAATTTTTATTAAGGTGTATTTTACAATGGTTAAATTTTCCATATGAAATTTAGAATCAGATAATTTAATTGCTCTGTCGACAAGACCAAAAATGACACTAATTTTGTTGTTTATTGGATGATGTGAAGCAAAATTAAGAAAGCGGCCTGACCAAACTGGTTTTCTGTACCAGTTGGTCATAATTTTGTTATTTCTATTGTAAGTGCTACATCTAGAAAATTTTTCTTATTTTATTTTGCTAATTCAATAGCGAATTAAAATTTTTTATCTGCTAAATTAAATCTTAGAATAATAACATCAACTTTATTTTTTGGAAGACAAATTAATGTATCATATACATAAGAGTATTAAAAATAATATGATAGTCTAAATTATTTAAAATTTCATTCTCTATATTTTCCATTGTGATATTAGCGGCTGCTGCAGAAATGTATATTGTTGTAATTCTTTCCATTTTTTCTTTATGGAATTTATAATTAATTCCCAGGATAAGTTTGTATACATTCAAACAATGTCTAATGAACAAATTGTATAATTATCAGGAATGTTAATTTTATCAATTTTTTTTTTTTTAAAGCCCAGCTATCTTTAATGTAGTATTCAGTTTTGCCTACAATTTTTGGTAGTGTTTTAGCCATACATTTAGAAATATTATTCAACGGTGAACTCGGAAAAGGAATGATAGGTCTTAAAGGATACTTTATTTTATGTAATTTAGGTAACCCATACAATTTAGGAGAGTTACCATTAGTACTATGATAAAAGTTATATTGATTTGAATTAATAATATTTTTATTTTTAAATTCTGTTAAAAGGAGTGCAAGTTTAGCTTCTATTTTTCTTGTAGGATCAAAATATAATTTCTCATATAATGTTTTATCTTTTAAAAGTTCTGAAGCTTTAGTAATATAATCTTTTTTAATAATAATTTTGTTCTTAATTTTTTGTTTAAGTGTAAAATCAATTTATCAAATTTAGAGTTATGTATCCAATTTTGTGTCTAATAGGATCTTTTATTTTTAAGATTATTTCCATAATCTAGTGAAATATGTTTCATAGAAAATTCAAGGTTGGTTATAATTTTTGCTATTGGAAAATTATTTTTGTTGAAAGAAATACCAAATTTGCCTCTAAGACTGATCATTTCTTTTACATCTAGAGGTATGGATTTATCAGACAAGTTGATAACAAGTTGTTTTCTCTGTTGAAAATACTTTTAATAAATTTATTTTTCCAAGTATAATAGATTTAATTGATAATCATCATAAAATTAATACTATTTATAGAATACCATGTTTAAATTGTAATGAAATATATATTGGACAATCTTTTAGACATTTTGGTACTAAAATTAATGAACATAAAAAATCTGTTGAAAATAATAAAGATAATACTGCTTCAGCTAAACATGCTTATATATACTCTCACAATTTTAATCTTGATATTAAAAATTTAAGTATTATATACCATAATCTTATTTCTCTTATTAACATTTAAAATATAGTATTTTCCCGCTTGAAAATATAAATTTAAAATATATCATTTTTCCCGCTTAAAATATAAATTCGTCTGCTAAACTTAACCTTCAAATTTTTCATATATCTTAACCCATAAGTGGCACATGTCGGTCTTTAACTTTTATCTTAAATGTAACTAATTCAACTTTTATATAATCCAGGATTCTTACTGAGATGATAAAAGTTTATTTTTACAATGTTTTTTGAGTTTATGTAATAGTTATTAATGACTTCTCTTCACCAATACATTTTTAATGAAATGAAACCTTTTAACGTTCAACTATCTTCAATTTATGAATAAGGCAATTAGAGTGTTATTCTTCGATTATAAGAATTTTACCTATACTATATCTTTAATAATATTGCATGTACAATGGTATTCGTAAAATATCGTGTTTTTCCAGTTTCAATGAACTCTTGTATATGAAACTATGATTGAAAAGGGCACAGATCTCTGTCGAAACGCGTCTCAGCTTTAAAAACAAGCTTCGACAACATCAATAAACGCTCTAACTCGAATCTGCCACGAATTGAATACTGTATTACGATATTATGATTACAGATAGTTAAAATTGTTTTTGCAACATCCCTTAAACAATGTTACTAGGCAATTTATATTTTCTATAAATTAAAATCACGGGATACTCTGTAATCAAACTATTAAGGTATTAAATGACTTTAGAATAACAATGGAAAAAATGGCTTATGGTTTTTATGATTAATAAATGTCGATTTCCTTAGTTAGAACTTTAAGAAATATAAAAAAACCATAAGATAAGTTCAGGGACTTTTTCTGCTCGGCACTGTTTCCCACATTTACTTCAAAGTGTATTTTAACCCAAATATTTCAATAAAAAAATCATCCACGGTTTTGGTTTTTGATTAATGCGAGCAAAAATATCGATTTCCTTGCACAAATATTTAAGGAATGTCGAAATAACTTTTTGTAAAAATTAAAAGACTCTTTCCTTCTCGGTTATAGTTTCCACAATCATTGCAAAGTGATATTTAATCACAAAATATTAGAAAAAAACCTTCTGTTTTTTTGTTGTTGAAAAACTCGTCTTACTTACTGAGAATAATCCTTAATTAGTCAAAAAATGTCCGTGTATTTGTTTCTTATGAAGTATTGTTTTTAGTACTTGCATCTTCGTGATATTTAAAAAAAACTCTTGATAAAATTTGAACACTTTTTTAGCAGGAATTCCTGTCGACACTTATTTGAAGTTATTTTCTACTCCAACAGTTTTGTAAAAGAATCGCTTTTGGTTTAGTTAGTTATAAAATGTTGATTTTCTGGCTTAAAAATTTAAGGAATATTAATGATACTCTTAAGGCACGGTCAGTAACTTCCTCAACAGACGTTTTCTATATTTACTTTTAGTTTACTTTCTTGCTCGAATTTTTAAGAGATGTAAAAAGAACAACCCTCTGAATATATTTAAACACTTTTGTAAATTTTTTACCCTTTTTACACGTATCTTAAACTGATTTGCGACGCTAGTATTATATTTAATAAAATCTTTTGAGGATTTATTGGCCAGAAAGTATCGGTTTCCTTACTTAAATCCTTAATGGGTATTAAAACCTTCTTTGAACGAAATCTTAACATATTTCCTAGTAGAAATGGTTTCGTACATACATATTAAAGTAATTTTCAATTATAATATTTTTATTTAAAAAATCGCTTGTGTTTTGACTGATATGAAACATTAATTTTCTTCTTCGAATCTTTAAGGGATGTTCAGAAACCCGCTAAAATAGTGTCAGCAACAGCTTTCGTGATTTTGGTTTTTAAGAAATTTCGATTTACCTGCTTGATTTTTTGAGAGATGTAAAAACAATTTTTTAAATAAATTCAATCACTTTCATAGAGAAGAGAAGCTCCCTGCACATATCTTAATGTGATTTTCGATCCTGATATCTTTAAAAAAAACTTCCATGGATTTGTTTGCTAGAGAGTGTCAGTTTCCGTACTTCAATCGTTGTGAGAAGTTGAAACAATCATTGGGAAAATTTCAAATTCCTTTCATATTAAAAACGGTTTATTACGTTTATTTTTAGGCGAATTTTGACCCCTAAAGTTTTATAAAATCAAGCTTGTTCTTATTGTTATAGAATATTAATTTCCTATTTTCAATCTTTGAAGAATGTTAATACAAAACTTAAGATAATAGAACACTTTTTGTGTAGACTCTACATGTGCCTATTTTAAAGAAATTTTCGATGCTAATACACAAATTAGAAATCAAGCGTGCATTAGGTTGTCAGGATGTATCAGTTTTTTGCATCTTTATAGTATACTAAAACCACCCTGAAAATAACATCAGCGGCTTTCCCAGTGTGGAGATGTTTCCCACATTTATGCTTCAGTGATTTCTGATTCTAAGATTTTAATAAAAAAATCTTCGTTGTTTTGGTTTTGAAGAAACGTTGATTTCTTAAAAGGAATATTTAAGGGTTCTACAAAACTCGTTTTAGTGCGTCTGATATATCAAATCTGAGGCATCCAGCCATATCTGATACATTCTGAGAATGATCATATCTCAATTAATCTATAATTTTTGTTATCAATTTTCTGTGCATTTGTTGTGGAGGTTCCTTTACAAACTAAAATCATTCCTAAAATAAAAAAACTATAGTGGTTGTAAAATTTTCTCTTTAATCATGCATTGATTTTTATTTTCTAGTTTCATAATTTCATAAAACAATTATTCCTACATTTACGAAAAAGTATAGAAGTTAATGCTATCTGAATAACGATTATTATTAATAAGGGAAATAGCATTACATTCTAGTTGTAAAATCGAAAACTCGTATTTAAATGTTCCCTGAAAAAACGAGTTTATCGGTGAATTTCCTGAAGCCATTACTCTGTTTGTGTATAGGTGGGAATTTACTATCCTAACGATGATCGGTCACGTTTTTATTACCTCCCGATGAATATGCATCGGGTAAAGATTAAAGCATACTAAACAGGTCCGCAACGACAATGCCGAGGGCAGGAACGATGAACGACTCTTTATGCGAACGCAACACCTACAAACACACGAAATGTAATTTACTTTAGTGCCATGACGTAAATTTCTTCTTGATGAGAATGTACGGGCTGGTCTGAGCTTAACTTTTTTTTTAAAGTGGGTTCAAATTTAAGCTAATGCAACCAGACAAGCAATCTAGACGATTCACCTGTTAAGTAGAATTAAAAAAGCTCTAGCTCTTTTACCAAAGGGTGGCTTCAAAGAGACATGGTCAGTAAATTAAACATCTTTAAGCGTCGTGAAAAGAATAATTGGTCTAATTCTATCCAGGACTCCGCTCATGGTATTCAGCACTCTTTTATACTCTTTCACCAAAGAGAAAATGGTGCATTCAAGTTTTTTTTATCGAAGGTTCTCTTTTCAAAGAAGCTCTTTTGAAATGTTTTTGGGAACCACACTTTGTTTATTACCTAGATTAAATCTTTTTTTATAGGTTAAGAACAACGATATTCATAGTTTTTTTTTGCCAATTGAAGGTCTAGGTTGGTTTAAAGGAAAAAAATTTAAATTAAGAGGACAATATCTAAAAACTTATGTCAGAATCCAATTTAAACCGAGTTACAGGATCATTTGTCTCTATAAAGTCATTTTCGCACAGTTATAAGTGTTTTAAATGTTGAGGTTACTTTTCCCTAAATTCCAATTTTCTTCATGGACCTTTTGTAACATTTGACCAAGTTAGAATATGTAATTTTTCTTTTTTGATTCGGTAGAGGTTAAGTGTTCTCGTTCATAATTTCTGAAAATACAGCCAAGAATCCACTAATAAAATTTAAACAGTCACCTAAAAATCTTCTTATTACGAATTTTAAAAATATACAAATTTTCCTAAACAATAAAAGAATCTTTTTTGGACAAAAATAAAAAAGAGTAAAGAAAAATGAGAAGGCAAGCAACCAAATCCACTTCTCTTATTTTATTTTTATTATTATGAAAAAACAATAAAAAACATTTTTAAAAAATAATCACCAACGTTTCGCCTTATCATGGCAAGACAAATTTAAGCAGGTAGGAACAGCAACGAAACCATGATGCTCTGAGATTCAAGTTTGTCAAAATACTTAAATCTCAGGTATCAGGAAGAGCCTCGTGGCTTCGTTGCAGTTCGTAACTGCTCAAACTTTTCTTGCCTCTGTTGTTTTGTTTTTTGTTGCTTAATTAGTAATTATATAGGAAATTAAATTTCGTAATTTTTTTTACAAATAATGCAAATTTCAACAAAATTCTGAAAAAATAATACCAATTATAAAATATTTTATAAAAAGACCTTTTACTTTTTACGATATCTTGAATTATTCGCGCGAAAAATTAAATTGTTCGAAAAGAATTTCTCGTGGGACTTTTATTTATTTTAACTGCTCTAATTTTTTTTCCTATATAAAAACGAGTTTCAGTTATACGGACATAAGAATTTTCGGTTAAAAAATGGAATTTTTAGTTTTTTCTCTTTCGTTATTTCTTAAAGAAGAACCAAAATTTAATTTTTCGACAAATATTCAGGTTGACATATTTTTCCTGTTAATATGCATATGTTAGAGGTGAGTAATTCTGTGAAATTACTTTGAACAGCCTGGCTGATATCAAACAGATGCAGACTTACATTTTGTGAAAAAAACACTGTAAATTTTTGTTTAATTTTTAATAACTTTAAGTACAAAATTTCATAAAAACTGTAAACTACCCTCATAGACGGTAATAAAAAGCTTTCCAGCAAAGACTTACAACCATCCCTAGAATAAAAAATATTTTTTTATAAAAAAATTAGAGATTTTAATTTAGACATTTTATGATTTCATCTAGAATAACTATTTTTTTAAATTTTGTTAGAAAATTACTTGTTGCAAAGGAAGTTATTGATTTTCAATTCAAAAGGAAGAATTAATTTGATGTGTGATATAGGAAAGTGCGATTATTTAAAGTTTCGAGAGGTTTTGATTCCCGTGGGAACGTCCTTGGAATTATAAAATAATTGATTTATTTTTTCAACAGATTGATGATTTGAATGTGTGTCTCCTCGAGGGAAGAAATTTTATTTTCATCTTATGGTCAAATAAAAGGTAAGATATCATATTTGAGGGGAGGATAAAAGAAAAAAATGGTATCACTAACAAGAAGACGTTTCCGCCTTTGATTTGATTCATTTTAAGATAAAGTTTAAGGCATCACAAAATAAGAAATGCGTATTACGTTATATCGGGATAATCTCATATTATATTGAAAGAAACCAAACCCTAAAGCTTTAGTTAATGTAGATTAAGGAAACTAAATTTAGATTAAAGGATGCATTTGAAAGTACTTTGAAGGATCATAAGTTAGCACTTAAGAAAGATAATAGGTTCCTTTTCAGAGTTTCATGCCCCTAGGCAGAACCACTTATAGTTTGAGTCAGGTGTCCACCTGTCGGTCTGCCAAACTTTTTTTCCTTGAAAGGAGCAGTGAACTCTGTACTATAGATGACTGTAAACTATACCCGCGCCAACTTCACCAGGTTTTCTAAAGGCAGGCGAAGTAGAAGATGTAGGGAAGTAAGATAGGGGAAGTATGTAGAGGGATTTACTCTATAACGAAGTAGGGGGAGTCAAAAGTAGTGTAGGGGATGTGTATAAGAATTGGGAAGTAGGAAATAGGAAATAAGGGAGGGATAGTAAAGAGGATGAGTAAACGTTGGAAGGAATAGATTGTAGGGGGAAAAGGGTTGAGGAAATCGGGTAAGTGAGAGAGGAAGAATAGGGACGTGAGAGCAAGAGAGTGGTGGTTGAAGATTGAACGTGACGGGAGTGTAATGGTAGAAGTGGAGGAGGGTAGTTGGAAAAGGAAGGTTATTAAGGATGGGAAAGGGAGCCGTGGAAATGTGTGGTGAAGGGGGAATTTAAGGGTACCTACTTGCACATCCAACAAGAAAAGTTCATTTCAGATGACGTTCTTGTTGAAAGTATCTCAAGCCCACCATGAGACAAGAAAAATTTGAGCAGGTATGAAAAGCAACGAAATCATGATGCTCTAAGACTCAAGCAAGTCAAAAGACTTGAATTTTAGGTCTCAGGGAGAGAGCATCGTGGTTTCGTTTCTGTTCATACCTGCTCAAATTTTTCTCGCCTTGATTAGGCTTCTGTATGACAGATAGGGTTGATGAATAAACAGATGG
>JAAAKG020035846.1:0-19303 GCA_010014905.2 Druon quercuslanigerum
GTTTTCCAAAGTTGCATCAATTTCTCTATGCACCTCACAATTTGCGGATGAACCTTTAAGCTTTCCAAAAGACAGATATATATATATATATATATATATATAATTGAAAACAATTATAGATTATTATATGCCAAAATGCGAAGGGGATCTGCCGTAATTTTCAATCATCACCACATTACTGATATTGTATTACGGACAAATATATGACAAATATATCACAATACGGAATTTATTACAAAACTCAAAAGTATAGTTGAAGGTGTAACCAACAACAAGGTGTGTTCATCGATCGTCCATCAATTAAAATAATCAACATTGAAATTAAAATTCCAAGTTTGAATCTAAATTTAAATTAAAAAATTAATTAAAATTTAAAAAACTAAAAAATGAATTTAAAAATTTTTAATTAAACGAAAACACGAGCCTATCGAAACATGCATGGAAAGATGATCATTATTTTGATTTCACTTTTAACAATATAAAAATATTAGGAAAGAAAAAAAACACATATAAAAGGAGAATCTTAGAATCAATTAACATTAAAAAATATAAAAGGAATTGCATAAATTTACAAACTGAAATGGCAAATTTTGAGAACACGTTATTAAGTATTTTAAATATTAATTGAAATTTTCATTCTGAATTCAAAAATTTTATTGTCAGTTTATTTCAGTATCGTCCCGTATTTCGTGGTCGTCAGACCATGGCTTATCCACAAAGCGAGTTGAAAATGCGAGTTAAATTAAAAATTAAAAAAAAAAATTTCTTACAGTAACTAAAAAATATTTTTCATTTAATAGTGATTAAGAAATAATATTTTTTGATTGGAAAATGGAAAAATAACATTGACACAGACATGGATTAAAATTATCAGTAAAATTTTAATAATGACTATACTGTAAGTACAGTGTTAAAAATAAATGATCGTATGACCGAAGATTTAAACTTGAAATTTTTATTTCAATGTTGATCGAGAAGACTTATTTAAAATGAATGTTGAACTGTTTTAGAATTAAAATTTGACTTGAGGTGATAATTTTCTAAATATAATCAAGGAAAGAACCCTTATATTTAAATCTAGAGGCAGATTAAATTATTGGAAAATAGCTGAAACAATATAAGGAAACTAAAGGGGAGAATTAGAAAACAAAATAAATTATTTATTCATTTCGGATTTAAAATTCTCTTAAGCCAGGAAACCGACTTAAACTGGTTAAAGTATTTCAGGTTTACATTATTATTTGAAGGATGTCCCCAGTCTAAGAGAAAGAAATCTTTATGAACGAAAACTTAATCGCTATTTCATAAACAAATCTGAGACACGTGTCTTTCATACTAACCATTCCTATAATATAAAACGCACGGTTCTAAGGGTTCGAAGATGGTCCTAGAAAATGTTATACTTTATTTCAAGATATTAATTTGATTTCGCAATCCTAAAATATGTAAAACTGAAATAAAATATAAAAGGAAAAGAAAATTAAATGCGCAAGTAACTAGTTGAAATTTTAATAAATTTTGTATACTCTTAAATTACAGAAATGTTTCCTATCACTAAGAACTTTGAAAGTTACATTTTCAATTTCTACTTTTAAATCATTAGATCGTAAAATATTGTTGCACATTTATTTAAACTAATTGATTGAAGGACTAGATTCGAATACAGAACAGTTAAGTTATTTATGGCATAAAAAATGAAAATTTAGATATTAAGACGAAATTTATTATTTTAAAGCTTTGCCTGGGATTTCATTGAGAATATTTATCAAAAAATAGCATCAAGGAATTTCAAATGAATTAAATTTGAATTTTGAACTAAATAAGTCTTGAATGAAGTTCAATCATGCATAGCTATAAAGATAAATACGTTAGTGAAGTAGGTTCAAAGACATGGTTGTTTGCAGGGCCTCCTCCCACGATTGTTAATTTCACCAATTGAATTGAAATTTCATGACAGATACTGATAGTACAAATAAATCATTCCTAACATAATTCATGAACGTATAAATAAACAAAAAGATATGACACAAGAAATAAGATAATAGAAATGAGGCTAGACGTTATTCAGTACCAAAGCTGAGGCGAAAGAAAATATGTTTTAACGTATATTTTTTTATCGTAAAGGAGTCCATTGCTTACATGTTAATATGAATATTGTAACAGTTCATCTTCTTCCTGGTGAATTCTTGCAAAGCAAATTTCTGTATTTCAATATTATGACAGTGGACCGGCATAGCCGTAAAGTTATTTTGCGGGTATCATGAACCCGGAATTCAAAGTACTAGAAGGAGTAACGATAGCTAAACTTACCTTCCTTGTGGCAAATTTTCAACGTAGCTATGGTAAAAGTTAAGATTAGAGATTGATTCATATGACACCACTTAATTCCTGAAATTTTTAAATTTGAAGAGTTAAATGCAATTTTTATCATTAAAAAATACGAACCAAATTTAATTCGCTGATTTTGCGAGTTTATTGAAAAAGATACTTCATGGAAGTGCCTTTTTATTAAATAGGGGAGTGTAATGAGCGTATAAATTTGCATTACATCCGCTAGAAACCGCACCGTCGCTTCTGTAAAATGCGCGGTTTCGATTTGAAATTATAAAATAATTTATCGAAAAAGTGGACAGATTCGCAAGCAACATTTCAAGGCAAGTCGGCATGAGAAATATTTAATATACGATAATAAAGTAAATAAAATAATAAATGTACATATGAGAGTATTCACACAATGATTAAGTAGAGTATATTTTAAATAATCAAATAATGATTACGATCTTTTAGACGTAGAATATTTTGACACCAGGAAATACAAATCTTATGTTAGTTATCATATTGGCGACACAAAGTCGTTAAACTGGACCGAGCAGAGGACGGTTTAGTCTTTCCTTTGGACTGTTAAGACCTCCGGGCAGTTCATTCTACGTCACTATAATATAAACCATTCGAGCGCCTAAACCTTATCGCTAATTTTTCACGTAAGAAGACGTATCACGCAAAAAGCAAAGAATTAGTCATAGCTAGAATAAGGATATGTAGAGCGAAATGGAGAGAACATGTAATTTGTCAGAGAGAGAAAGCAAAAAATAGTGAGGAGCTAAAGACCGCTGCGACGGTACCAAACCTCCCATCAAAAAAGTCGCGAGTATACTCATTAGGAAAATGCTCGATCCTGTACTCGGACGCATCCGGTTTTCTCCTTTGTCAAATTGTAAATCTGAGATAATTCAATCAATTTAACCTTGTTATTTGTATCATCTAGAGTCAATAGTTTCTCAATTTATTTGCCGAATTTCCTAAAATACCATTTCAGAGCAGGAAAGAAGGACTTTCATCGAAGGATTGAGTTTCCAAACCCTTAGTTACGGAACGGACCAGCGGAGATGTTTAAAATAGTTTAGTTCATCAATAAATATAACTGAATAGATATGACAGTAAATAAATTATAATTATAACCTTTTAATATTGGAATTTAAATTCAATTCGGACCAAATTAAACTTTCGCGTGTTACACCACCAGACATACTTCAGAGCTCTATACAAGTTAGGTAATTCATATGTTTTGAATCCTCAGCGAGAGCGATTTTTCAACAGGTTTAAGCTTGCGGCTATATGTGTAAGGGGTCCAGTGTGAAATTGTGGTTTTTAACATATAAACTATAAAAATAACTATTTTCAATGCAGCTGAGAATAAAATGTAATGCGAAATAAGAAACAAACATTAATGTAATCATGATAAATACAATCTGTACTTTATTTTGCAATATCTTAATACGCATTCCCAGGCAGAGGTACACAAAAAATGTATTATATTTTATATAAAATTATTAAGCATGATGTAGAAAATTGGACATTTTGGACAAAATCGAGTGCAAAGCACGAAATAAATGATTAGAGTGTGTTCACTAAAGCCAAAAGAGCTTTAACAAAAGAGACTTCAAAATCGCAAAATTGCAGATGCCGATCCGTTAATCTTTACTTTTTAAACGCATGTGCACAAATGTGGGAGAAATGGAATGACCGAGCGCGAAGTGCGGCAAAGAACAGCCGCGCACCTTAGGTGCGCTTAAACTCTTGAGCAAAGATCTTTTAACAAAAGAGAATTTACAATCACAAAAGTACAGTGGTGGATGTTTTGAATTTTTATTTTAAATAGGTATATGCACGAATGTGAGAAAAATACAAAGTCCGAGCGCGTTGTGCGAGGTAAATACAAAATCGATCGCGAAACGCGAGATAAGTACATCATCGAGCGTATTTATTTATTTTATAATTTTTTTCATTATATACGTATGAGATTTTAAAGGAACAAATAATAACAGAGACACAGAACTTTCATAGAAACGCACTGGTGAAATATCCAGAGCAGAAAATTCTGAATTACAAATGAGTGAAAGCTCTATACATTCAGAAAATTCAGATAGACTAGGTAAAAAATCTGCAGATACGCAGCATTCAAGAGAAAACTTGCCAGAAGGAAATGGAAAATGTATAAGGTCGACATCGTTGGGCCAACTAACTGTCACACAACACCGAGAAGCTATAAAGCAGGAATATGAAATTTCCCTTCCAAACAGAAAAGTTGAAAACGTCATAGAGATAACAACAGTATTAGCAGACAATAATGGATGAAGAGGTCGTACAGAATAGGGAGCTTCATTTCTCCAGCTGCAATGGTGTTTATAATAGGTCTAAACACCTCGTATGTGGAGGTAATGAGATGGTAAGAGTAGAGGAAAGTAGAGGATGCTAAGAGTAGAGAAAAGTTTGAGTTGCCCACGATACATATTAAGGGAAAAGTTAGTAAGGGAAAAAATGATCACTAAACGAATTTAAAGAGCCAGAAAGTCTGAGAAGAAGCTAAAAAGTGAAGAGGGAAGCAGTTTAACACACGCATGTTTGGGCTAAATTTTGAGCAATGAGGCGAAAGGCAATTTGGGCAATTCAAAATAGGTGAAAGAAAGGAAAAAAATGAGAAGCGTTTATGCTATAAGCAATACAAGGAGAGGAGACGAAAAAAGATTATGAATTCGAGGTAAAGTAGGTGGTATATGATGGTCAAAGGTTTGACGGTACCAGAATATCTGCAAAAAATAAAAAAGTAAGAAAGATGGAGTAGGGTGGTATGGTTTAGAATGCAGGAGAAGAAGATGGAAAGTTGACTATATGAGTGTGTCAGATGGACTTTGGATGGTAATGGACAGAGAGTGACATGGATGAAAAATTGGAAGAAGTAGGAGACAAAAATACCACTATTGGGAATAGCTGGGCTTGCGGATTCTACTACGATTTATGCCCTGTAAAATACAGCTTTGGCGCTTAGCTCCCTTTCTTCGCGGACGGTCATCCTTATTTTCATCCCTAGCTACCTACTATCAGTGTCCCGCAGGTTATGTATATACCGTTTCAAAAAAAAAAAAATTATTTGATTCTAGACATTGTTGACAACGATGCGACCCGCGATACTTGCGAATCGAAAGCTGCCAAAACAAAAGACGATACTGTGCCATTCCACCATCAAACTAATGTAGAGCGATTGGCACGCTTTTTTCTCGTATGATCACTGCCATAACTATAACTATAAACTAAAAAACTTATATTCTCTAATCGTAATCACTATTTCAATTTTCATCATTTTGAATGCCAAAGTTTTTGATGCGGAACATAAAATATAAAAAAATGAAAAGGAATCCCGTGAAGAATTTCGAGAACGTATATAATTTTTTTAATGGTCACCTTCGAAAGTATTGTCTTGCATATTGTAAAAAATTAAAAAATTATAAATAATCTTATAGGTGAATAGAATAAATTGTAGTCATTTAAAAAATCATCACCTCTTGACAGTTCAATACAGGAAAGGTGATTTTTGCTAACGGGGCAAATATGTAGCATAATTCTCTCTTCCATATTAAATGAACAGACTCGCCTGTTTTTTAGGGTAGGTCACACCCTGAGAATTTAGAAATGAATTTGCAGTAAACTTGATAAGTTTATAACTTATAAAGAAAAGTGAACGCTCGCTAGTTTTGCAATATTGGAATTATCAATGTGGAAAATTTGGTAAAAATAAATTGGTTTATCTGAACAATTTGATGCATTTGCAGATGTTTTTTGCAAAAACTATAGAAATTGTATTTACATTTCTTTTATTTCCCAATTGAAAACTGCTTTACCTTTGGCTGCTTCTCATTCTTTGCGTAGCTGCAGTAAACAGTGCATCACCCTGCTACGTGATTATCTACAACGATTATCATCCACAAATATGTAAAGAACAATAAATAACGATTATACAAATAAATTAATCTAAAAGTATCTGCACGATATTTATTTGCCAATAATTTAACTACTTCTGAACACAACAATTGATCTCCAACGGCAGCGTGGTTGCCAGGCAATCCCTTTCCCTCTGTATGGGCGGTGCTTACAAGAAAGGTTACCCAAGTGTCCGTCTCCGATTTTATTGGTTTTGAAGTATGTTTTAGAGCAGTACAAAATAAGGTACACGTATTTTTTATACGTGCGAGAATTCATTAATCATTAGGAGGCAGTGTAAACATTGTTTAGACTGTAATTATGTTATCGCATTGTTTCGAGAAAAATAACGAAATTTGTAACACGGATATCAATAGAAGATAGTGAGGTACTTAAGCAGAAAGCAATTGATTTCGTCAGTGAATTGAAGCCTTTGATAAAACAGTATGAAATTCAAAATATTTATAATGCGGATCAAACATTTCTTTCACGATCACCATATGTGTAATACATATGAAGAATAATATTATTTGCATAATAAAATTTGCAACACTTGAAATGCTTCATGAACGTGAAACGTGCTTTGAGGCTGGTTTACCCCCTTCAAATTAGAATGGGGGTGCCTCATGCCGGTAGACTGCGATGTTTTCCATTTCGACAATGTTATCTGTCCTGAAGAGAATTTTTCACTACGATCATTAAACTGAAACTGTTACAAACGTTTAAGGAAATAAAAATGTTAATGAAGGGTAGTTTACGCTCTTTAAATCTGACACGGAGTGTGAAAAGATATAACGTCTTGTATTTTTTTATGCCACTTCATTAATCATTCAAAAATTAAATTTGACTTCGATGATAATCAGTACTTTTTGTGTGTGTTAGCTATATGAGGTAGTTAACCCCCCGTCGAAGGGGGTGATGTTTGGAAAATGAATATTTTACTGCAAAAAAATGTTTAGTTCAGAGCGCGAAGACTATAAAGGTGACAGCTAGCCTAGTGGCTGATTACCACTACAGTCTGAAAATCTTCACACAGGCAGGGCATCGCAAAGATGTAATAAAAGTGCCTAATGGATATCCTTAAGGAATTGGGGTAAATAAATTTTAGTTATGCAATTTTTTCAAAAATGAAAATGGACACTCAGCTTTGCGACTCAATTGTGATTTCTGTAAACAGGAACACAACTATTTCCGAAACTAACAGAACTTCTTTCTTCGCTCATACTTAAATAATGCGAAATAATCGAGCATAATCTGTTTAATCCACTTTTAGGTTTTTCTATTTGTATTATACAGTTAGAAGATGATAAGATTCTTTATCCTAGAAAAACGAGGTTTGTTTGAAAACGTGACTTTTAAAATTTCGTGGGCTACGTACATTCAATCTTCGATTTTTCGGTTTTGTTATGTTGGTACACATGTCCCCAAAACATTTTGACATTATCAGCCATTTTGCATGTTTAGTTTGTTTTTGACAAATATAAATGTTAGACTGCTTTGGTGTGCTTGGCGATGTTTTGCTGTCGAAAAAATGGATCAAACAATCTGCATTAATTTTGTGTTAATGAGGATGCTCGCCCTGGGCGCCGTAGCAAGTTAAACAACCGATGAAAACGTTGAAGCAGTGATGAACATTGTTGTAGAGAATCGTCAAATCACCACTGTAGAATTTTCTGAAGATGCCGGCATATCGTTTGGCTCATGCTATGCAATTTGACGGATGTTTTGGTTCCTGAAACGTTGCGAAATTTGTTCCGAAATTGCTGAATTTGGACCCAAAGAACCGTCGCATGAAAATCGCTCATGAGCTGTTGAATGACGTCAACGAAGATCCAGATTTGTTCAAAAAGGTAATAACTGATGATGAAACATGGGTATATGGTTATGAAGTTGGTGATGTTCGTGATTTTTTGGCCAAAAACATCACCACAATGATGCCTCAGCCTCTGTATTCACCGCACATGCCCCCTGCGACTTTTTCCTGCTCCTAAAACTTAAAAAGTTAATCAAAAGACGACGTTTTGCCACAACTGAAAAGATAAAGACCGCATCGCTGGAAAAGCTCAAGGCCATACTGAAAGCGCATATCAGAAGTGCTTCGAGAATTGAAAAAAGCGCTGGAATAAGTGTGTTATATCTGAGGGGGGTTACTTTGAAGGGGCACAATAAATATTTATGAATAAATAAATATTCTTCGACAAAAAAATGTCACGTTTTTTTAACAAACCTCGTATGCTGCAAGCTACAATAGAAACATCTGGAGGTGGGGATTCTTTTCTTTTAAATTTAACTCTAAAAAAAAAACAAATACTGGGATTTTCAGAGTCAGAGCATCATATGGCCGTCAAGTTTTACTCCAAGAAGAGTCCATGAACATAAGGTCATAAAATTCAAATGTGTAAAAAAATGGAAGAAATATGTCTCAGTGAGTTCCTTCAAGTGTAAGACCCTAGATATGGCGTATGGAAATCGACTGGTAAAGGTGAATAAACTTAAATTATTTATAGGATAATATGTATGACGGGTCACCACTTAAGGAATATTTGAAGTTGTAAATTTTTTATAATTACTGTAAACGCCAAACAAAATTATAAAACACCAGCAAGCTGCTTTTTCTAAAAAAAAAGCGAATACCTTTGAATGGTTGTGTATATAAATCCAGTAATAGTAAAAAAAACGTCAGTATCAGTAAAAACCAATTTATTTGCTGGTTTTTTTAAAAGGCTGGAAAAAGATATTAAAAAATTAATTTTTTTACATGTGTCATAAGACAGGGGAGCCTTCCTTCCCCAAGAGATATTGGACAGGGGTAGTGGGTCGACCAATATTATTTCTCTTATAGTCACGGGGTTGCCTTCCCGCCACCACGAGATGACGGAATGTTTTATGGGGTTCAAACAAAATTATTTATGTTACCAATCAGAGGGGTGGCTTCCCGCCCCCAAGAGATGCTGGAAAGGGGTAGGGTTTCGACTAAGTCATTCTTGTTACCAGTGACAGGGGTTCCTTTTCGCCCCCATAATATGTTATAAAGGGATAGAGGTTTGACCAAAATTATTTCTGTGACCATTCACAGATGTGCCTTCCAGGCCCCAACAAGATGTAGGAAAGTGATAGGGATTAGAACAACATTATTTCCGTTGCATCACATGAAACCCGTGAGTTCTATAAATTCCGCGAGTTTTAAGAATACCTTAAGTTTTATGAAGACCGACAAATCCATGAGTTCCGTGAATTCCTTGAATTTTATGAATTCATAATTCGCAAATTCTGCGAATTCCGTGAATGCCGCGAATTCCTTCAATTCCACGAATTTCATTAATACGCGTGCTCAGCCCGCTCCTTCCTACCTTATTTCTGCTACTTCTTTCGTGAAAATATACAGGAAGTTAGCCAAAAATAATCAATATAGAAAAGGTTAAGATAAAATAATAGGTAGCTATGATGAAAACTAATTTTCAAAATTTGTTTATCATGATTTTATATGTTTTTAATGGATCAAATTTAAATAAGGCGTGATTTTTATAATAAAGTGATGTATTGATATGTAGTTCTTCTAGATTTTGTCACAAATTTTAAAAATCTATCGATTTTCTTTACGCTCCGAACCGTTTTCTAGCTATTTAAAATTAATCTAATAGGCTTGTATTTTATGGGAATACATATTTAAAACCGGCGTACTCCGGCGAAAACGTTTCATTTTGCGATACATGCGTAAAATCGTAAAAACCTTGTTTAACCGATGAAGGCGGATTAAAAGACCATACTTGTCGTATATACGGACATTTTAGAATCTCAAGAATACAGTTACAAACCCCTAAGTAGTCACCCTACATCAACTTAAAACGATAGCTAGCGTTTTATTCATACCCCAGGTATCTTAGCCAGGTATCCTTGTTAGTTTTCAAAATCTTGACTGAATAGCTTAAAAATCTCGGTGTTATTCAACTTTTCCGAGCTTTGTCAACTGTTTGGCAAATAAGCTCTCAATTGAATAAGCAACTCCAATGGGCGATATTTATATGTGATACAATGGAATTTTATACTTATACATAATATGTCGTAATGGTAGATATGTAAATTTTACGCATGCATGGCAAACTGAAGCAATTTCGCCAGAGTACGCTAATTCTAAAAATATGTTCCTATCAAATTTAAGCCTACTAGAGCAATTTCAAATAACTAGAGAACAGTTCGATGAAAAGTTTCCTTTTTTGGGTATTAGTATAGTGAGTCCTAACATCAGTTACTGCGGGATGGGCTTTTCCGAGTTTAAATATAAGGGGAATATGCGGGCCAAATGTTGGTGTGTAAAAGTTAAGTTCTTTCGCCAGAAATTCTTCATGCCATCCGCTCCTGCTGCGGAAAAGTTTTTCGTACTCCTAATTCCTTCTTTCATCTCTTTGGCAGTGACTGATGCACATTTTTCCTCAGATGTTACGAAGTTTAGCAAAACTCCTTAAAACGGATGATATTCTTAGTATCTTCTTTCCTCTCCAGTTATTTTGGGATCTTGTATACCTCTCTTAAAAAAGTCTCTACCTCTTCGGGCTTTGGTGGACTTTTGACAGAAAGTGCGAAAGCAGCAGCTCTTACTTATTCTGTGTATTAAAGAATAATTATTATCAGGAGGCAAATTAGTTAGTCGAAAGTCGAGGAAGGATACTGCAACAAAAGAGTTCTTTGGTTAAGAGACAATAAGAGCGTATAATGCCACTTACGTCGTTCGCCCGTGTTTGACATTTGTGGCGGTAAACTGGCAGATGGTTCTAGGTGAGGGCAGATAGTACGTTGAAGATGGTTTTTCCTTAACATCATCGTTGTAGGCACTTATGAAACGCACTTTCAATTTACGCAAACTAATAATCGGTCAAGTCTAGACTAATGACGGCAGATGCAATCGTGCGGGAGCGTGGGATGTCGCAAGGTGTTTCGAAGATCCGTGCCAAGTTCTGTTAAATGTTGAAGATTCGGTTACACTTTCTACCCCCGCTTACATACGTTACCCTTTATCCTTCACTCATGACTGGTTTCAGACACGCTTATTTCCAGTAAGTTTTTAATTCTTCGGTTTATGTATTCCCAGTCGCCTTGTGCGTACGCTCATCCGCCACCGCACGGAGAAAAAGAGTCATGGATGATGTAAATTAGTGTGGATATAAGTTTGCCACAAAATGGGGATTGAAAATTCTCTATCATTCTTAAGATAGTTTTGAAAAAACGCGTAGCTATCAATCATTTCTCGGTTATATTTTCTTCCAAAACTGCAGGTTCTAGCAATATATTAAAAAAAGAAAAATTGTCGTTTGGAGTTGAAAGTGACTGGAGTTTCTTTTTTTGTCGTCCAGTTCTGTTTTATTAACGTTAAATCTCTTAGAGTGTTGTTGACAATTTCCGTGTCATTTTCGACCAGGAAGTTCCGCGGTATTCCCCAACGCCAAATTACACGTTTGCGTAATTCTGACTATTTTAATCCCGTTAGATTTTCTTGTCTAAATTATTTCTACTTATTTAGTGAAAATATCCACAAAAACTAACAAATATTAGTTTTTTCTCTTTTTTTTAAATCGGTAATAGGACTATTACATTGGCCACAATCCTGGTACATGACTCTTCAATGACCCTTTTACACATTAGCGCAATTTTTACTTGGTTGCTCGGTTCGGTTCTCTGATAGACTTCTCTCTGATTATCCATTTTTTTGTGTTCTTCCAGTCTTTTTGTAACTTGTCTGATTTGAGTAGAGTGCCACTCATCTGTTTTGTCGATGGCGTCCGCTTTCAATTCTTCTACACTACAAGCTAGCGTAAAAGTCATATTTTTTGCAGGTTCTCTGGATCTCGAGTGAGCATCAGGGGCGAGATTTACATTACCTTTATCACCTGTCTAATCCGCCAATGGTATTTTTTAAATATGACCTTAATTTTCGTATGGCCCAAACTACCGCTAGGCATTCTTTTTTGATGCCGAGTACCGTAAATGTATACGATTACGTAATTTACGTCGTCCATTGTTTGCGTAAGTACGGCTCTTAACTCCGCGTTACTCTCTTCGCTTTCCCGTTGGAAGGTTTGTGTAAAATTTGGGCAGGTTAATATAGGTGCAACAGTTAAAAGATCTTTAATTTTTTGGAATGCCTGATTTTGGTCTTATCTCCAATCCTATGGTTTATCTTTTTAAAATAATCTGTTCATCTGTTCTCTTGTTTCGTCTAATTTTGGTTCTATTTTTTCATAGTCTCTTTGGAGTCCTTTGTCGTTACCTTTAAAACCTATGAATTTTATTTCCGAACAGCTGAACTCGCATTTGTCTGCTCTGATCATTAAATTTTTATTGTTTATTTTATCTAATAGAATATTAAAGTATTTCAAATGGCCTTTAAAATGTTGGGCTACAATTACAATGTCTTACAATGCCTTTTGAAAGTAACTGAGGCATTGGTTAACCCCAATGCCATTTTTTTAATTCGATACATCTGATTCTTCTTTGTTAATGCGATATCGAAAATGTCTGTTTACCTTTCTCGCGTTGTTAAGAGTCTAAGATGTCTTTTGGTGTCTTTCTAAACTCAAATTGTACAGACTTTCTATTGCGCAAATTGCTTCTATTTTTCTATTGTTAGGTTTAAAAACTGCTTTTCTACCTTCGAATGAGGTATAGGTCGACAAGTCTAAATTTATTTGAACTTTTTTCTTCTTTGATCCCTTCCTGTAAGAAATATATTTTCTTTATTTGTCCATCAATGCGTTGTATTCTAAACTTTATTAAAATTCATCAGCTTCTAAAATCAACTGCCTCTTGTTTACTCAGAAGGAATCGCGTTCGAAAAATTCGTCACTTAATTGGTGAGAATTACTTCTGAAAACTCTCGAGCCTAGTTACATGGCACGACGGCATGCTCTACGGTGTGAGAAACACCCAGGGCTATTGAACTTTTCGAGTCAACGTCTGCGAAACCATGCCGAACTACTCCAACAAGGGGGCTATGTAAGCGAAGCGCCTACTTTACCAGAGTTAGAACAATCCGGCAACAGGGAAAGAGAGGTGGCAATACCAACCGTGGGCAGGCATCCGATAGAGGACGAATGATGCTTTATGACCCGGTGAAACATCAACATCCAGCTTTCTCCCAAGTCTAAAGCTCTAGCTAAAATTGATGAAGAGCTTCGTGAAGAATTTCCCAAAGAATCCGACCTCTGGACTATCAATTGCTGTGTGTATAATGCAGCGACAGCTTTTATTAATGCGAACCGGTAAACGAAACCAACGGTTGATCATAAGATCGAAAGACGAATGCAGGAACTTTACCGACAAGGTTCCGTTATGACACACTTAATAAGTCAAAGATGCTGACCATCAGGCAGCATATTATTGAGAGAATACAGTTACTATCTGACGCTAAAAGAAGTCTAGAGCAAAGAAAGAGGTGGGTCAGAGACAACTAGCAGTTTTTCTCTGACCCATCTCCACACATCCAAGACCCTCCAGTTACTGTCGACCATCCTCCAAAACCAGAGGAGGTCGAAGTCTTTTCGAGAGAAGTCTACAAAGTGCAGCATAGACTGGACGAAGACTCAGAGAACATAAGTCGCTTCAAGAAGCTGTGTGATGCCCTCATAACAATATCCGAGGAAGAGCGCCCAACCATCAATACCGAAGAGGTGAAAAAGTATTGAGAGTTATGAAGAACTATTCCCCGGGGGACCAGATGGTATCAAGCCAATCTGGTGGAAGAAGTTTCCTTTAACCCATCAGCATCTGGCCCGTATTTTCACCTCATATTTGAAGTCGGAAGAGCTAATTCCGGAGTGGTTGGTGTAAGGGCGCACAGTACTCTTGCCGAAAATGGGCAACTTAGCTGACCCAAAGATATTACAGGCCAATCACTTGTCTGAACAAACTGAATAAGATATTTACAGCTATTCTAAATGATGCGATTGCTCGAGCAATCGTGCCTGTGTCTGCAAGGATGCAGCATCTTACCAGCATGAACCATCGATGGCCTGGATTGCTTACCGGAAAGCTTTTGATTTGACCTCCATTAAACTTATTATCTGTCTTTTGGAAAGCATAAAAGTTCATCCGCAAATCGTGAGGTGCATAGAGAGATTAATGCCACTTTGGACAACCAGATTTACTATCTCATCTGGAAAAAATCGTGTGACAACTAAACAGGAATTTGAGTTAGAAAAATTCGCCACTGAGCTCGTCCATAGAAGCTCTATACAACACCATTGCGCTGAAGAGACTATATACATACCTGGGCGTACCTGAGCTACATGTAGTTGCTCCTTATTTTTAGCATAGATTTTAAGATCATCCATGTAAAATACATGAGTGACCTTGTCCTTTATATTTGCAGGTTTGCTGCAAAGGTACCCCTGGAAATGGCAAAGTGACAGAGATAGTGGAAATCATGTGAGGCAAAAGAGGTAGGGCTCATGGAGTCGCCCTGAAAAACACCTCTCTGGAAGGTGACCTTGTTACTTGTTACATGATTTTTCCAGGTGATATAGTCAATCTGTTTCTCCAAAGTGGCATCAATCTCTCTATACACCTCACGATTTGCGAATGAAGCTTTAAGCTTTCCAACAGACAGATGATAAGGCTATGGGAAGTCAAATCGAAAGCTTTCCGGTGATCAATTCAGGCCATCAATAGGCCATTAATAGGATGCTGCACCTTTGCAGACACATCTATCGATGAGCAGGTTCTCTTTACATGCTGCTACGTCTTTCTTTGAGCCGCGTTGTTCATACATTCCATGTCAAGCAGGTCCGATTGTCCAAACAATTCTATTATTTAAGATAGCTGTAAAGCTCTTATGCAGAGTGCGGTCCCGGAGCGGAATAGTTCTTCATACCTTTCAATACTTTTTTCACCTCCTCTGTAGTGATAGGTGGACATTCTTCCTCAGGTGTTGAGATGGGCCAGAGAGAAACTGTTTTTTTTTCTGACCCACTTTTCTCTCCGCTCTTAACTTCTCTTTGCGTCAGATAGTATCCGTATTCTCTCAACAATATGCTGTCTGATGGTCAGCAGCTTTGATTTTTTAAGTGGGTGATAACGGATCCGGAGTTTGCGCGCGAACTTTCGAATCTTGTCAGTAAACTTCCATCCAGATATTATGT
The DNA here is from genome assembly GCA_010014905.2 of Druon quercuslanigerum. NCBI lineage: Eukaryota > Metazoa > Arthropoda > Insecta > Hymenoptera > Cynipidae > Druon > Druon quercuslanigerum. Next base: position 15,387 of record JAAAKG020035846.1, read on the forward strand.
AGTCAGTCACACAGTAAATGAGGGACGCGTACTGTCTTACCTAGCCTAACTTTGTGTAGAGTTGATGCATTCGTTCTTTGGTATAATGATCAACCGTTGGTGTTGTTTTACCTTTCGCATCGACCAGAGCTCTCCCTGTATTCTACACAAAACAATGGAAAGTCCAGAGGTCGGATTCTTCGTAAAATTGTCCACGAAGCTCGTTATCCATTCCAACGTGAACTTTAGGCTTGGGAGACACCTGGATGTTGATAGCTCTGGGCGTTTCTCAAACCACAAAGCATTCAGTCGTTCCATGTAACCCTCTCGTTCAGAAGTCACACGTGCATCGTAGCACTCTAACAAGTCGTGATTGATACACTCTGTCCACCTAAAAGACCCGAGATTCTGCCGATCTATCGTATTGACTCCATCTTCATTGTCGGTATTGTTGGCCGGCAAATTGACGGGAGCCCTGCGTGTTCTATTTCTTAGAACCACACTTACTACAACTATGTTTGGTGTTATCATTGTTGTTTCCACGAGAAGCTTTCGGCATGGGTTTCACATCTCCGTTTGAGACTTAATTCCTTCTGGATCATGACCGGAAAATTGTCCGCGACTATCTATTAATTTTTATAACCATATTCAGCAAAAACGCTTGGTACGGGGACCCTCTATCCGCAACCCGAGGACACGTTATGTGCCTTTGTCATAGTCATGCGCATTTGCGCATCTAATCTGTTACTGTCCTGCATGCTTCTTCAATTACTTTGTATTACCTGTGAGACATTAAGTAGCATTCGACTGTTACTATTATTTCAGTAGGTAATTATACTCATACTATTATATGGTTTCTCAGTGTTATAAATATAGTAGGTAAACTGTATGTGCTACTAAGGCTAGTGATTGTGTTAGCTGGGTATCAAATTTGCATGAAAATAATCAAAAATGTCAATTACTTTCCATGATCATAAAGAAAGAGTTAATTGTATCAATTTTTTCATTTATTTATATTTCTAAATTTCCATTTCAATTTTGTAAAATTCCATTAATTGGCCTGGTTTGTTTATTTCCAGATTGACAAGCAATAATGAAATAAAAGGACAGAATCTTTCCTATTGTTTAAAAATTGAGAGGCTTTTCAGTGGACGAACTCCTGCTGAGAGTTTTACTAATCTCCAGTCATCGTCATAATAGATCAGGATTTAAAAAATATATTATTGAATGGATAGATGCATGCAAAATTATTTTTAACATTTGTGTTCACAATTCGTTAGTATCAGATAAGAATTGATTTAAAATATAATCTGTACATGCGTGAAATAAATATCTAGTTCAAGACTAAATAATTACCGTTTGAAATATAGAGATCTATAATTACTATCTACATTACTGATTACTTCTTGTTGAGTATAGTTTAATTATTGGCGATCCTCACCGAGTTCTGGAACAATCGAGTGCAAAAGTACTACATCCTTCAATCTTCGATCCGATTCTTCGCAAGACGATGCATCAGTGTATTGATACTTTTTTAGATGGGATCGAACGTTCATTGACTATATATTTTGCTTGTGTAGGATTGTGAGTCACTGGTCTATCGTTACAGCAGTTTCATCATACACGTTTAAGGGATGGCAAGCTGCAATTCCTAAATTATATTAGTTTGAGAAATTTGTTTATTAAATAAAGTATTCAGTGATTAACTTTGATTTTTTTCTCAATATATGTTTTGGTATTTGCACAACATACTATTACCTCAAATTTCAAACAGTTGTTTGTGTATCTGGAAAATTTCATTCAGTTTTTGATAACCAGGTTGTAATAAGTTTAAAATTACCAAATTTAAATTCTCTACCTATAACTTTATTATTTTTTAACTCGTATAAAGAGTACTTCTTCTTCCTGTAGTAAACTTTTGCTGAAAGTCGTCATTTCACGTATGAGTTTAGCCTGATTTTTCTTCTATGTTAGTAAATGATATTTACGCATTATAATATTAAATAGCAAACATGCAGAATTCAAAGTTTTAATTATTCATGTTATCGTTCTCGTATGATTATATGCAATAGTAAAGTAAGCGAGATTCTGCAACCTTTTATATTATGAATAATTTTTCATAGCCCAGCCGATCAAATGGTACTGAAATAACGTTGGCTAACGGCACTGGGCCGCTATTACATCTTCAGTGAGTATTTGCGCTGATTTCAGTACCTTAACGGCACTCAGTGTGATGCGACGCTTATATAATGGTCGCATTGTATCAGTCACGTACCGGCCTGGCAGAGTGATTTATAGTAGGAGGCCTCTACAAACCCGAAACCCGTTTCAAAGTTTTGGTAAAAGGTAAGACCGAAATGGTCATTTTTTGTCCCTTTTTACCTTTTTCATCTCAAAAACTTGAAGTGCTAGGTAAATTCTGAGGTTGAATTGGGTTTCAGCGTAAAAAAGTACAACAAAAACCACTACCATGTCTTTTAAAAAAACTTTGCATGCCTGTGTAGTTACTAGCTATGCATTTCCTAGCTGGTTAGGTTCACTGCAGAAGGTTACTCAGAATATGTACCAGAAGAAGATGATACTACCCAAAATGAGGGAGGAAGGTATGGGGGATCAGACTGGGTTCTAAGGGGATAGGAAAAAGGGAGAAAATGGAAAAGTAAAATGTTGGGCAAGGCTTGTAGACCGGAGAAAAGAGGGGGGGAGGGGTAAAGGAAAAGGTGAATGGGAGGAAAATGGAAAATTACGTTGGACGACGAGGTGATTGGGCTGGGCGTGCGACGGATGCTGCATGAGATGAGGGGGTTGAAGGTTGTAGATAGATGTAGCCCTGGTTCTGCTGCAGCGGCTGGTGGGCGGCGTCAGATGCACTCTTCTTCCGGAAAGGACTTTTGGAGGAAAGGGCTTCTTGTAACCGAGGACTATTTTAGGAAAGGGACTTTTCGGGGAAAAAGGAGTCTTTTTTTTTACAATGAAGGACTTCAAGGTATGGGGATAGGATTTACTGGGGAACGGACAGGAAAGACATAAATTTCTTTATTATAAAATCCCTTTCATTTTTCTCCCTCCGAACAGCCGGTCGGCTATCCACGCTCCTGGGGTACGCCAACCGCTTGTGTGACTGCTGATAGAAGCTTACATTGGGGCATCCCCCTTCTTCCGATGTCCCGGGTGATCCGGATGCCGCCTTCCGTACCAGCTCACGGTACTTATCTCTTCGCTCCCAGAAGGCAGCGATTGCCGGGTCCTCCTTTTTCAAATCCAAGTCTTCGATACGCTTACGGGTTGAAGGAACGTACCCGTCTGGGATGTGCTGAACGTTTACGAACATATATGTGTTCGTGTCCAGCGATAAAACCGTGGCCCGATGTTGAAAAGGCGCCAGCGGGATCAAGGTCTTCCGCGCCCTGCAGTGAACCGCCTGCCTCGTCCGGCGCTGCTTCAACGCCCTCCTGGGCGAGTATCCTTCAGGCAGTAGTGGAGGGGGGTGGCGGCTCACAGGTGTTGGCCCACCTTTACTTGCTGTGCTCTGCGTGGTACTGCCTGATGTCCTTCCGTGGCTCGTCCTTGTCTGCTTCTGAGCTGCGGCGGCCGACCCTCTGCCTAGGGTTCAAGCCGCCCATCCAAAAGATCGCCTTCGGACTGCCGGAGCGCCGTCGGTGTCACTAATGAAAGGGAAGTGAATCCCTAGACTCCTCGCCACACCCAAAAATCAAACCCTTGGCCGATAACTTTCGGTCTGCCGGAGCGCCGTTAGATATCGACAAAGAGCAGGACGTTTGGGAGAAGGAGGTCGGAGAAAAACAAATAGCACAGAACAAAGAAATATTCTTCAAAATATTGCCCTGAAAAGGGCAGGTGATGTTTGATGACAAGAGAAACAACTGTTTAAATTCTCTACTTTTATTTTCTTCCAGGGTTAAACCGGGAGAACAGTA
>JAAAKG020035857.1:0-19303 GCA_010014905.2 Druon quercuslanigerum
ATATGAAGAACATACAAAATTAAAAAGTATTTGAAACATTGCAAGTTATTTTAAAAGATTTCAAATAACAAAAATATTTCGCTTCCAACAATTTTAGAATTTTAAATATTAAAAAAGGTTTTGTTATCGATCTTTAAATACTTAATATTTTTAATATTGGAAAATAAAAATTCAGCGTGCATTTTATTTCAGCATATTTTTTAAATTAAATTAAATTTATATCCAAGGAATTGTAAATAATTTATTCTTTTAAATGGATTTTTATGATTTAAAGGGATTTTAACGGATTTATAAAGAACTTTAGGGAATAAAATATATTTCTTTTTCAAGGGATTTGTACGGGTTTTAACAGTTGTAAGAGATATTAAGAAATACGAAGAATTTCGAAGAATTTGAAATATTTCAAATTATTTTAAAAGATCCCAAAGACTTTTAAGATATTTCTTGTTGTTTCTAATTTAAATTCAAATTAAGAATTATAGTATAAGGATAAATTAATGAAGGAATTGTTAGAGAAGGAAATATTGTTGATTATGAGAACGATTTAAAACACAGAAACAAATTAATTCTTTAAAGGTAGACATTTAATCTTTCCCCTATTTTTACCTTCATTTTTTCCTCTTTCTCTGAAAAAGTGTATCTGCTTTCAGAATAGCTCTCAGACAATTCTGAATTCTTTTCCTTTTTTGTCGGCTTTTGTAATTCAATTTCTTTCCTGCTTTCATTTTTTTCTGTGGATTTTGAATCGTTTTTGAGGAAGAATGTTTTGTTTGACATAAAATTTTTTTTAACTTGAAAATCGGGTTTCTCCTTTTTTATTAAGGAAATAGACTTCAGACTATGGCGACGCCTCAGGCCCAGATTTTCACTTTTTGACATTTGTTTCTGCTTCGAAAGAGTTATGTCGAAGCATTTTTTACATCTTTTCCATTTCCTATTGTAGCACAAAATTATTTCCCCAATTTTCTATTTTTATATTAATTGCTTAAATTCATTTAATGTACTAAATTGTATTTTTAGTGCAGACCTTGTTGTGCTCTCGTTGTTATTTTTGATTGCCTTGTCTCCAGATCCTATTGGTGATACATCATTTTGGGATTTTGAAGATATTATTCTGGTTTCTAGATTCATGAGTTTTGTCATGCATTTTACAGAATGAGGCAAAGTTTTTTCGTGGAGAGAACAATCTGTATTTTTTCTTGGACTATAAAAAAGCACTAGTAATTAATTAATTGATTAAGTAATCAATCATTCTCGAGAAAATAGGTTTCCTACGAAAATCTCAAAAGCATTGTTGTCCTATTTTCTCAATAACGATTGGGTAATTTTGAAAACTCGAATGTAAGAATGTTGTAAAATTCTTAAAAGTTGAGTTTTAGTTGAAGGGCAGTGCAAAAGAATTAGACATATTCAGCAGAATTAAGATTTTTCTTTGACATGAATGTTTTTGTTACAGGTAAAAATGACAAATTTTCAATATTTTCATTGTATTTTTTAAATTAAAATAATTATTTTTGAAAAACCAAAACTTACTAAAACATGTCAGTTTGTAAGAAAAAATGGAAGAATTACATTTTCAGTTCAAATGAATAATTTTCAACGAAGAAAAAAGAAATTTTCGATTAAAAAAAGAAGGAATTCTTAATAAAAAGTGTATTAGTTCATATTTTCAATCAAAAAAGTTGAATTAAACCAAAAAATACGAACGTTCAACAAATTATTTGAATCCTTAAACAAAACAGATTAATTTTCAAAACAAAAATATGCGTTTTCTGCCAAAATAATTAAATTTTTAACCCAAAAAATACGAGAGTGAAATTGCAACTAAAAAAGATTGATGGTCTAAAAAAAGTAGAATACCTACATTTTAACTCAAACAAAGTGAATTGAAAATGGTTATGTCAACAATATACCTTAATTTTTAAGCAAAGAAATTAATTTTTAACTAAAATAATAAATCTCCAATTTAAAAAATGAATTTTCAAACCAAAAAGATGAATTTTATACAACAACAAAAAACGCAAGTTTTCAACCCAGAACATTAAATATCTATAAAAAAAGATCAATTTTCGACAAAAAAAAGAATAGTTCAATTTTGAATTAAAAGAACTAATTTTTTTAACAACAAAATCTAAATTTCTATCAAAGAAATGATACTTCAACCAAAAAGATTAATTTTCTACAAAAAAGATTTTCTGCTACAAAAGATTAATTAGTCGCTGAGAACATTAATATTATACCACAAAATACTAAGTTTCAACAAAATACAGAAAATTTCAACCAAGTAACAGAATTTTCAATTGTAGAAAATAAATGGAAATATTGAAAATATTCTTTTCGGTCAATAAAGTAGAGTAGTTTAATTTTTCGCAAGGAAATAAATTTTTAACTAAAATAGCTGCATTTTCAGTCAAAAAAATTTATTAAAAAATAAGTATAAAGCAAATAAATAAATGTTCAAGCAAATAAATAAATTTTTAATTTAAAAAATGAATCTTAAAATAATGAGATTTCTAACCCAATTGTTGAATTTACAATCTAAGTTGCAATTCACACCGAAAAAGATCAATTTTAAACAAAAAAGAAGAATTTTCAACAATATAGTTAAATTTTCAACCAAGAAGATCACATTTCTACGAAAAAAACTAAATTTTCGAAAAAAAGGGAATATTTTAATTTTTAATTAAAACAATTAATTTTCAGTACAAAAAAATTACTAAATTTAAATCAAAGAAATTAATTTTTAACCGTAAAGATTAATTTTCTGTCAAAGAATACTAAGTTTTACCACAATACGTGAATGTTCGACCAAATTTTGAATCATTAAAGGAATTTTTAACCTAATAGTTAAATTTTCAAACAAAGAAATAATTTCCATCCAAATAAAAAAAATTTTCTCACAAGAAGAATAGATCTCTGTGATCAAAGCTGAACTATCGGCAAAAAATGGAATATTCAAACTTTCAGTTAAAGATATTAATTTTCCGTACAAAAAAAACTAATTTTTCATCAAAGAAATTCATTTTTAATAAAAAAGGTAATTTTTGCCAAAAAAGATTAATTTTTAACCAAGTACATGAATTTGCAAGGAAAATTTGAATTTTTAAGGAAATTTACAACCTAATAGTTAAAATGTCAATCAAAGAAATGAATGTTTAACCAAAAAGATTAATTTTCTGTCAAAAAAGATTAATTTCTTGCAAAATACATAAATCTGAAACCAAAAATTGAATTTTTAAAGAAATTTTCAACCTAATAGTTCAAATTTCAATGAAAGAAATTAATTTTCAATCGAAAAGCTGAATGTCGTACTGAAAAATACTAATTTTAAATAAAATAGATCTATTTTTAACAAAAAAATTTTATTTTCTCATCCAAGAAGATTAGATTTCTATGAAAAAAGCTAAATTTTCGACAAAAAATTGAACAATAAAATATTCAGTTAAAAAAATTAATTTTCAATAAGAAAACTAATTTTCAATCAAAAAGATTAGTTTTTATCAAAAGACATGAATATTTAACCCAATTTTGAATCATTAAACGAATGTTTAGTTTAATAGTTAAATTTTAAACCAAAGAAATTAATTTTCAACCGAAAAAATGAATTTATAACCCAACGGATGAATTTTAAATCCAAATGTTGCATTTCATACCAAAAAAAGGACAAATTTAAAACAAAATAGATAAATTTTCAGCCAGATAGTTGAATTTTCATACAAGAAGAATAGAAAAAAAACTCATTTTCAATCAAACAAATGAATTTTTAATAAAAAAAATTAATTATGGTTAAAAAGATGAATTTTTAACAAAATTCATGATTTTGCAACAAAATTTTAAATTTAAGAAAATAGAACCCAATAATTAAATTTTCAACCATAGAAATGAATTTTCAGCCATAAAGCTGAATTAGTCACCAAGTTTTAACTGAGCAAGATTTATGTTCAAATAAACATGATATAGTTAAATTTTCAGTTAAAAAATTAAGTTAAAAAAAAATATCAACAAACTAGTTAAATTTTGATCAAAAAAAGGTTTTTCAACTAAAATTATAGACTATCAACAAAATAAAATGTATTTTTAACCAAGTAGTTCCAGTTTATACCAAGCAGTTAAATTTGGAATAAAAAAAGGGGTTTTCAACATAAATTATGGTTAATCAACCAAAAAATTGTATTTTAAACCAAATAGTTTCACTTTTAACTAAGCTGTTGAATTTTGAAACAAAAAGGTTTTTCATTCGCTGTTTCCGAATAGCTAAAATCTAGAAAATTTAATCAAATTGTTATATTAGGAGAAAAATCCAGGGACCAACGTAAAATTGACAGGATGATTTAAGCAAGAACTGATTTCAATACAAGATGAAAATATAATAAAAATCGTTATTTTTAATTGATTGTAAAAATACCGTCATCACCGTTAATTAACAATAAAGCAACTTTTGCTTATTTCCAATATAAACTTAAATTCTGCTTTATGTCCCCGCCTTGATAAAAAAAAATTAGCGCGCACAATGTTCTAGTTATCTTCAAATAATAATTTGTTTGTTGCTTTCATACCTTAAAAGTAAATGTTTAATCCAGGAATTTCTTTCTTCCGAATTGGACAGCGTTAGTCTAACATTATGCAATTCATTTCCCATTTCAGAGTTTCGAATATGTTGAGGCAAAGGCCAGGTTCCATATTGCATTTTGTACGTCAGTATGTTCACTTTTAATTCTAGGTCTTGAACCTTGAAACCAACTCTGTTTAAATTTTCTCTGTTTACTGACGTTTCGTCTACCCATCGAAGTTTGTAGTACACAGTGTGTACTAACATTATAAAAACTACCATCATTGCAATTACCTTATAAAAATTATGAAATTTGATAATTTAATCATTTTATTTCAAGACAGGGTGGCCAAAAAAACACCTGGAAATCAGGGTAAAGTCAGTGATTTTGAAGAAGAAAAAAAAGGCAGAAATCAGGACATTTCTGTAATCAGGTCTGCCTCATAGTCACTTTTTTTTTTCTCTTAAATCATTTTTTATTTTAGCTACTATTCCATTCAGGTCTAAACCTATTTCTGAATTTTCTTGAACTCTTTTAAAATATTTCAGGGAAAGGATTTAAAAAAATTTAGAATATTTTTTAAAATACTGAGACATTTTCAAGAGCTTTAAAATGTTTTAAGCTATTTCAAAAGATTTCAAAGGAAATTTTATGTGATATTGATAATAATTAAATTAATTAAATTAAAACTTTCAATAAATAACAAATTTGTTAAAATAATTAGGCTTAATTTAACTTATTTTATGGCATTTAAAAATACTTTATGGAGCTTTTAATAGACATCAATAATTTGAAGGGATTCTAATAGATTTAAAAGATTTTAGAGTATTTAGCAAAATTTCAAGAAATTTTCAAGAGCTTCAAAAGGTTTCAAGTGATTAAAAATATTTTGAAATAATTTCGGCTTTTTTAAAAGAGTTTAGCGTATTTTAAACATATTTTAAGGAATTTTAAATTAATTTAAGTAAATTGAAGGGATTTTGAAGGGGTTGTAATATTTTAATCTATTTTAAAAGATTACAAAGAATTTCCAGGAGATTGAATAATTTTCAAAGTATTTGCAAAGATTTGAATTATTTTAAAGAAATTAAACAAAATTCATGGGGTTTTAAAGAATGTACTAGAAATTCGAATGGTATGGAATAATTCCACAGGACCTATAAGCTTTTTTCCCCAAGATTTAAAAATATTTCAAGGCATTTCCAAAGATTTTAAAGAATTTGTAAGATTTTGGAATATTTTAAAACATTTCAAGGAACTTTCAGTCCTGAATAATTTGAAGAATTTGATTTTAAAGAATTTTAAAGGTTTTAGGGTATTTTTTAAAATTCCAAGGATTTTTCCAAAGCTTTATAATTTTAAGGAGTTTCAAAAGATTTGTCAGAATTGAAATGTCTTAGGGTATTTTAATAAATTTTCTAGGGTGTCAAAAGAGTTCAAAGGGTCTTTGGGTATTTTTCAAACATCCAAGGACTTTTCTGGATTTTTAAAAATTGCAAGGGATTTCAGAATATTTCAAGGATTTGAAATATTTTGGGTCATTTTTTTTATAGATTCTAATAATTGAAAGTGATTTTAAAAAAGATTTAAAAGATTTTAGTGTATTTTTTTAGTAATTTCAAGTAATTTTCAAGTGCTGCAAAAATGTATAAGGAGTTTCCCAAGATTTGAGAGGATTTGAAATATTTTTGGGTATTTTAAAAGATTCTTACAAATTTTTCATCGATTTCAATAAATTGAAGGCATTGCAAAGGGCTTGAAATATTTAAGTGTATTTTAAAATATTACGGGAAATTTTCAAGAGCATGAAAAAATTATAAATAATTTCAAAAGATTTGAGGGTATTTTTTTACATTCCAAGTAATTTTCGATAGCTTTAAAAAATTTCAGTGGATTTCAAAAGAATTGAAATAAAAAGATTTCAAGATATTGAACGATATTTAAAAAGTTTCATACAATTTTTAATTTATTTCAATAAATTGAAGGGGTTTTAAAGGCTTTAAAATATTTTAGTGTATCTTCAAATATAAATAATTTTCGGGAAATTTAAAAAGATTCACAGAAGTGAGGGATTTTGTAGTCATTTCAAAGATTTAAAAAAAAAATCAAATATTGTTTGCAATTCATTGTGAAATGCGCCCTGAATTCTTATTAATTTATGGGTTTTTAAAATTTTTGTTTAATTCATCCTGAAATCTTTTAAACTCATCTTTTTTGTAAACTCATTCAAACTTACTAAGTTAAATAACTTTTTTACATTTTTGGTTTGTTTTTAATTCACTTGAATATTTTTGGAATTCACCCAGAATTTCTATAAATGTCATCCTTGTGAAATCATTGGAATTTTCTAATTCTTTTGAAGTGTCATGAATTTATCCTGAATTTGTTCAAATTCACCTTGAACCTTATGCATTGCATCGAATTCTTATCATTAATTTTTAATTGAAAATAGGATTAGTCGTATTATTAATAATAAAGAAAGGGACAAGTTAGTGAATTTTGAAAATTAAGTTTTGTGTCCACCCTGAAGGATTAGAAATGTAGAAATGAAAATTTATAAACTGTAAATATCAATTTGTAGGACATAGAAGAATTTATATTCTTACCCTCCAAATTAAAACGTCGTTTGATAAGCATTCCACGACTTCCGTCACAACTTCGGACCAAAGATAATTTAAAACCGCGATTGGACATTCTTTCCAGTTTGCTTCACATATTGTTCTTACAGGTTGAAAATTGCCACCTAATTAATTTGAAAAATCTACATAAACAACCAAATTTAATAGAAATAGGTGTAAACAACGCTCATGAAAATTTAGGTCAATGATCTTCTAGGTTATTTTTTTAATTTTCATTTGAAGAAAATAGTTTTGAATACCAGAAGTGATCAAAAGAAAGAATAAAAATTTGTGTTTAATTGAGGACAACCTATAAATTTGTAACGAACATTAGAGACAGTTTTTGGGAAAATTCGACTTACCGAATTGCCAACGCATATCTGCATTTCCCACAATCATTACGAATAGAATAAATCATAAAAATAAATCTGCGCGTGGGAATTGCTTTTAAATTAGTCGAGAACTTGTCGTTTCTGACGGATTAAAACTGACGAAAGTTTGGCCAGTTCAGCCATCGTTCCATGAATCGATGACAGTTGCAAGTCGTTGATAGATTCGAATAAAATTCCAAATTTTGAAAGAATCAGGGTCGACAAGTTTTTAAATTTAAAAACACTCGAAATTCGACAAATCAAAATAATAAAATAATTATTACAGACTTGAGATCTTGGCCCTTATTGTCCCTAAAAGTACCAGAAAACGAAGAGTTTTCAAAAAATTACATAATTTTTTAACTAAATAGTTAAATTTTTATATAAGAGTATCAATTTTTATTAATAGATGGATTATCTTCAAAACAGTCAATTTTTGTACTAAATTGTAAAATTTTCAAATCAATTAGACAAATTCGACAGAAAATTTTAATTTTCAGCCAAATAGTTCAATTTTCAGTTTAAAAAAATTAATTTTAACAACAGAAAACGAATGTCAAGTAAAATTATTATGAATCTTCAATTTAAAAAATTAACTTTTAAGATAGTAGTTTAACTTTGAACCCAGAAGTGGAATTTTCAACCTAAAAAGATTTATTTTTAACAAAAAATGTATTAGCTGAGATTCCAACAGAAAATATTTTAATTTACAATCAAAAACAGTTGTATTAAACCAAAAAAATTCATTTTTTTACAAAATACTTGATTCCTCAACTAAAATATCTTAATTTTCAACCAAAAAGCTTGATGTTTCACAGCAAAAAATGAATTTTTAACTAAAAAAGACAGATGGCTTTTAAACAAATTACATACATTTTCAACTAAAAATTTAATTTTCTACCAGAAAATACAATTTTTCAGCAAATTACATAAATATTTAACTAAAAAGTTTGAATAGTAAGTGTGATGTTAGTGTAAATTTTATGAGATTAATTTTTTATCATATATTTTTTGCGCTTTTAAAAGTTCTTATCTAAATAGTTAATTCTTTTAACTAAAACATAGATTTTCAAACAATAATGGAGTAGTTCAAATTTTATTCAAGAGAATTAATTTTCAATATATTTTTTTTATACAAAACAGTTTAATTTTAGACCAAATTGTTGAATTTTTTAGCCAATTAGACGAATTCTACAGAACAGTTGAATCTTCAACCAGTCAGCTGAATTTTCAACAACATAGTTCAATTTTCAGTTTAAAAAAAATTAATTTTCAACAACAACTAAAATTATGTACTAAATTATAAATCTTCAATTAAAAAAATTTAATTTTAAGAAATTAGTGCAACTTTCAACTCAGAAGTGGAATTTTCAACAAAAAATGTAATAGATGAGATTTCAACAAAAATATTTTAATTTGAAATAAAAAACAGTTGCATTTAACCAACAAAAACGAATTTTCTACAAAATGTTTGAGCCGTTAACTAAAAAAGACGAATTTTCAACAAAGTACATCAATTTGTAATCAAATAGTTAAATTTTTAACCAAGAAGATTAATTTTCTACTAAAAAATACGGTTTTTAACAAATTAAATACATTTTTAGCTTAATATATTAAAAATGTATAAATATATAAAAATATATTTTTTGCTTTTTTTTTAAGTTTTTAACCTACTAGTTAAATTTTAAAAACAAAACAATCCATTTTTAACAAAAAATGGAGTAGTTAAACTTTTATTCTAGAGAATTATATTTCAATAAAATTATTTTTATGTAAAACAGTTTAATTTCGGATAAAATTGTTAAGTTTTGAAGCCAATTAGATGAATTTTCTAAAAAGCAGTTAAATTTTTAACCAACCAGTAGAATATTCATTAAAAAAAGTTCCATTTGCAGTTTGAAACATTAATTTTTTACAAAAAAATGACGAATTTTTAACTAAAAATTATGAATTTTCAACTTAGAAATGACCTTTTAACAAATTAGTTCCACTTTCAACCCGACAATGAAATTTTCAATCTAAAAAGATGTAGTTCGAACAAATAATGTAATATGAGAGAATTCAACAATAAAATATTTTAATTAGAAATAAAGAATAGTTATATTTAACCATCAATTTAATCAACAAAAACGAATTTTTTACAAAATGCTTGAATATTTTACTAAAACAGAATAACTTTCAACGAGAAAAGACAAGTTTTCAACAAAATACATACATTCTTAACCAAATCGTACAATTTTCTAAAAAATTGTTTAATTTTTAAGCAGAAAATACGACTTTTCTACAAACAGTTAATTTTTTAAGTAAAAATTTGCATTTTTAACAAACAAGAAAATAGATTTTGTACCAAACATGATGGATGTTTAAGATATAGATAAATGATCAACTAAATATTGCTAAATAGCTCATTTTTCTACTAAATTGTTGAGTTTTTGTGCCAAAAATACTACATTTCTGCAAAACAGTTGAATTTTCAACAAAGAAGTTGATTTTACCGTTTCTTTTTACCGGAAATCGGCACTTAAGAAAAAATCATTTAATTTCAAAGAAGAGAACACATTTTTTAACAATTTGTTATTATGCTGAATATTATATATTAATTATAAAGATATACATTTTTATTATTATCAAAATTTTCCTTGATTTTCTATTATTTTAGACAATAGATAATATGAAATACAAAAATGTTGTATTCTATTAATATTAATTTTATATTCTATTTTGAAAATAGAAATCTATGTCGTTTTCCGCGTCCCCCAAAAGTCTCCTGTTTCCCCTGCAATATTTTTTAGGCTGACTGTGAAGCCTGATATTAGAAACCCTATTGAAATTGAGTTTGATATATTTTTATTTTAAAATATTGGATTTTTTTTATGTTTCAGGTACTTGGAAAGGTGCCGACGATTTCCGTCGATAAGACAGACGGTTGCCAGATGTATTTAAGTCCCGAATCGCTTTCCGTGGAAATTATTTCTAGTAAATCAAGTGAAATGAACGTAATGATTCCTAAAGGAAATGGCGATTACGTAAGTCCTTTTTCCTACAATTCATGATTATAGTTTTACCCATTTTCATTATTATTTATTATTTAAATGTTCAAAAATTAAATACAAAATAAGTCAATATTTAAATTCCTTGTTAACATCAAACGTCTCAGATGTAATTGTGAAATTCTTTTTGAAAAATGCTTTTCTGTTTTTTCTTTTAAAAACAGAAGAAAAAAACCGATAAGATTTGGGCAGCATTAAAGCCTTAAACTCACCACAGTATTTTTAGTATTGGATTTTTTTAGCAATGATACTCTTTTGCTACTATTTCGAAAAAAATTATACTGAAGAGACTTTTTCTAACAATTGTCAACTAATGACACAATTTCTTTAATTTTCCTTGAAAAATATTTGTTAACTTCTTCGCTAGTTGGCACACTACATACCGGACAATTTTTAAATTCAGAAAATATTTTAATTTAGATCAAAAACAGTTGAGTTGAATAAAACAGAACAAATTTCCAACAAAGTAGTTAAATTCCTCATCAAAACAGTTTAATTTTCAATGAAACAATTACATTTTTAACCAAAAAGAAGGGTTTCTACAAAATAGTTGAATATTTAATCATAAAACAAAATTTTCAACAAAAAAGATAAATTTTAAACACAAAAAATTAATTTTCTACCGGAAAAGACGAATTTTCTACAAAATATATCAATTTTTAACTAACTAGTTTGAAGTTATTTTCCACTTACAATTTTCTAATCAAATGATCGCTTTTTTGAACTAACAAAAAAAAAAATTTAACGAAAAGTGAAGTGGTAAAATTTTCTTAGTTAAATTAATATAAAAAAAAACTAATTTTCTATCAAATTGTTGAATTTTAAAGCCAAAAAGAATAATTTTCCAACTTAAAAGACCATTCTCAACGAAAAATGTAATACTAGGTATTTAAAAAAAAAGAAATTAATTAAAAATAAAAAAGAGTTAGATTTAACTAACAAAAACGAATTTTTAAGAAACATCTTGAAACCTCAACTAAAACAGATTAAATTTCAAACACACAGTTTCATTTTTAACAAAAAATTTATATTCTACCAAAAAATACGATTTCTCAACAAAATACATGAATTTTCGAAAAAATGGATTTTTTTAAACAAAAATTTTATTTCCAACCGAAACAGATTAATTTTAAATCAGTTACATTTTTTTTACCAAAAAGGTGGAAACTCTATACAAAGAGAAGAATTTTAAACCAAGAAAAATTAGTTAGTCGAGGGAAAAAAATTTAATCAAATTGTTGAATTTACAAGCCAAAAATACCAGTTTTAATGAAAACAATTGAATTTTAAAAGACATAGTTTTATTTTGAGTTTAAAGAATTAATTTTAAACAAAAATAAAAACTACTTCTCACCTAAAATTGCGAGTCTCAAATAAAAAAAAAAAGAACTTTTATGAAAGTATTTTTCACCTTAAAAATATCACTTTTGACGAAAAATGTAATATTTGTTATTTAAAAAAAAAATGTTATTTAAGATCGTAATGAATCAGAGCATGAAAACGTGTACAAAAAATTAGATTTTCAAACTGTTTATTTATTAGAAATGTATGTTTTTTTTGTATTATTTTTTTTTCTTTGTAGGAAATTTATTAACTGAGTAGATTGTTCAAGAATCAACCACAACATTTTATACTTAAAACGAAAAAACAGTCAGATTTAATCAACAAAAACGAATTTTTAAGAAAATCCTGGAATCCTCAACTAAAACAGATTACGTTTTAACGAAACTGTTGCTTTTTAAACCAACAAAAATTTATATTCTACAAAACAAATACGAATTTTTCACAAAATACATACATTTTAAAACGAAGCAAATTAATTTTTAACCAGGCGTTTGCATTTTTTACTAAAAAAGGTGAACTTTCTACCGAAAAAGATAAATTATCAAACCAAAAAAGTAAATCGTCCACAAAATAGTTGAAAAAGGAACAGACTAATTTAGAATGAAACAGTTGCATTTTTAACACTTATAAATATTAATATTTTACGAAAATATACGAAATTTTAAAATAAATTTTTCGAAAAAACAGTTGCCTTTCGTACCAAATAGTTACATTTTAAATCAAAGAATCATTTGTGAATCAAGAAAAAAACATTCAATTAAATTGTGGAACTGTTAAGCCAAAAAAGACACATTTTTTAACGGGAAGTACGAATTTTACACAAAACAGTTTAATTTTTAACAATAAAGTTATTTTTGAAACGAAAAAGTTTATTTTTAACCAGACTGTTGCATTTTTCTAAAACGGTGAAATTCCTATAGAAAGAAATTAATTTTCAAACCAAAAAGATAACAATTAACAAAATAGTTGATTTTTTTACCAACAAAACTTTCTTAGTCAAGGAAGAAGAAAAAACTCTCGATCCAAAAAGAGGAATTTTTATTAAAATAGTTGAAATTTCAACAAAATAATAATTTAATTTTTAGTTAACAACATTAATTTTTAACAACAACAAAATAACGAATTTTCAGATAAAATTGTCAATCTTTAAAAAAAAGAAACATTTAAGCAAGTTTTTTCCACCTAAAAAAAGTAATTTTCAAAGAAAAATGTAACAGGTGATATTTCAACATAAAAAGAGTTCATGAAAATACTTGAATCCCCAACTAAGGCAGACTAATTTTTAACTAAACAGTTTTATTTTTAACTAAAAAAATTTTTATTTTACAAAAGATACGAATTTTAAAGAAAATTTCAAAAAAACATTTGTTAATCAATAAAGAAAGAATGAAAATGTCAATCAAATTGTTGAATTGTCAAGACAAAAAGATAAATTTTCAAGAAATTAATTAAATCCTTGATATAAAGCAGATACATTTTCACCCCAAAAAATGTATATTCTACCAAAAAAAAAAGGGAATTTTCCACAAAATCCATCAATTTTTAAATTAAAAGTAGGAATGTTCTACAAAACAGGTAAATTTTCAAAAATAAAGTTAATATTCAAACTAAAAAAGTTAATTTTTAACCAGGCTGTTGTATTTTTACCATAAAAGGTGAAATTTTTATAGAATTATTATTCTATTTCTAACAAAATAATTAAATTTTGAACCAAACAATAAAAATTTTAATCAAAGAAGATGAATTCTTAGCCAAAAATTTAAGAGTAAACTTTTCAATCGAAAAGAATGAACTTTCAACAACAAAAAAAGGAAACAAGAATTACTGTAATTTTTATACTGAAGAATACATTTTCAAACAAAAACTGAGGTTTATTTTTAATACTTTTAATATATTATTACACAAATCTGGACATTTTTCATCAAAAATAAAGTTATTTTTCCATTACCCGCTTATTTATTTCAGACTATAAATTTTTAATTCCAGCCATTTCAAATTTTTGACACCATTTACACTGTTTTTTTTTATCTTTCAAGTATGTCCGAGGGACGAAAAAGAAAAATGGAAATTTAATCATTTATGATCTTTTTTTCACAGACCGAGTACCCCGTACCAGAACAATTCAAAACGACTGTAAATCCCAAGGGCCTCTCCACAATTGCTGTCGATTCACTCGGCTAAGTTTGGAATTTTCGACTTTTTAGTCTAAAAATCCGACTCTAATTTTACAATTAATTAGCAATATGATAACTTCGAAACCATCATCCGATGGTACGTAATTTATTTTCATTTCAAATAAGCCTTACGAGGAAACTCGTGAAGGTCCTAGTATTACGAAACGAAGGGCTGATTCGGTCTCTAATTGTGGAATTGCGATTGATTTGCGAATGATTCGCTACTGAATTTTGTGACTTTAATTGCAAAAATGTGTACTATAATCAACACACCTTGTTCCTGATTTGCTGTGTTGCAAAAAAAAAAAACTTCTGAAATCGTACAGCTAAGCTAGACAATGTTTGTATCAAGTGTAGCACTTTGAAAAAGTCACTTTTGATCATGACTAGCATGAAAGAGAATAGGATCGTCGTTTTAAGCAGAATAGAACAAAGTTGAATTGAGATTAAGTAGTGTACTTACGACTGCTCGCAAAGGTTTTTATCAAAATGTACACGAAGTATTCCGCCTAAATATCTAAAAAAAAAAAAGGGCAGAGTACTATTAGTATTCCGCCCAAATTTCTTGAAAAAGGCAGAGTACTACACATATAAACTAATGTTAAAAGGTGTTCAATGCGGTCTGACAAAAGTTTCACTTTTCTCTTCCCGCACTTTTATACATTTACACCATTTTCTATCGTAATCGGACTTTTGTCTAGACTCGCGATTTTTAGAGATGACGATCTTTTCGCCACGGAATTGTTTTCTCCCTTTTTTAATAGAAAAAAAATTCGAATAGCGCACACGAAGTGGCTTCTAAGAGACATTGAATTGAATAATCTTTATACGAAGAATTGTGAAAAAATAAAAAATAGAAATTGTCAAATTCACACGATTTCGATACGGAACTTTTGTTCCTTGCACAATTTTAATATGAAATGTCAATCGGGTTTTAACCGAAAAACTTTAGACTGAATTTCAATAGAAATTTTAGTTTACGGAGTGAAGAATGTGATTTAAATGAAGTATTAAGTAGCGGGAATTTAAATCGCTTTAAAACGTGCATTTTTGTAGCGACGCATTTTTCAAAACGTATTTCAGCCTCAAGAATTTGATCGCATCTTGATTGAGTCCTGCGTTTTAGCAAAATTCTTGGTTCGAATCGAGCAAAGGTCAGAAATCGTGTGCAGGAAATATCGAACGTTGATCTGAATTAATTAATTAATCAATCAATTGATTGATTGATTGATTGATTGATTGATTGGTGCCGAATTGTGTGAATGTTCTTCGTCTTGGCATAATGCGAGTTACGTAAGAAAATGAAGATTAGATTAGCAAAGAAAGGACTAAAAAATAATTCTTATGAAACGCCTTTTTTTAATTACATTATTAAGTTCTAAGTCGTTTGATTCAAAGAGTTTTTAATGTTATTTCTAACTTTTTAATTTAGCCTGCGTTTTTTGTCGATGGCCAGTCTTCGTTTGTGTGGAGATTACTTTTACTCATGTGTCATCTATTTAACATCTCTTATCTCTTAATAAAAAAGAAGATTCATCCTACATTTGTGTATTTTTTTCGCATTTCAAAACTTTAATTATAATACGAATATAAGGGAGCGTTTTGTAATTATGTAAGGCTTTTTAGGAAGATGCGAGGGGATCCGAAAAATCGTACAAATTATTTTTTTAAATATGTTAATTGAAGCCCGTTTTGGCTGTTGGATTTTCTTTATCATATCATTGTATATATTGTTTAAATATATATGTTTTATTTATTTTTTATCAAGAAATTCAAGTTTTCCATATTTTAATCATTTTGCTCAATTTAGAAAAGTGATATTTCTACTTTATAGTTGCAAATTTTTCCGATTATCAAAGTTTCCTTTAATTAAATCATAATTTATTTTTGAAATGTTATTATTTTTCATTAAAAGAACAATTTTCTCCAATTTTTTGTTCTGTGAGATTTTTTTCGCTGACTTAAGTTGAAAGTTATCAAAAGATAAATTGCCAACAAAAAAGCCTCATAGTTTATATGTCAATACAAAAATATAAAATTTATAACTAACAACAGATTTTAAAACCAATTTTCTGTCAATCCAAAAAGATAAAATTCATAACAAACAACACATTTTAAAACCAAAGACGAGTTTTGAAAAAAAGGGATTTTTCACTCCAGAAATAAATAGAAGTTTATCTAAATTATTGAACCTTAAAGCCAAAAGACGAATTTTCAATACAAAAATTTATTTTTCACGCTAAAATATGACTTTTGAGTAAAAATATTAATTTTACAGGAAATTTATGCAATTTTTACCCAACAAAAACAAAATTTCCATCTAAGAAAATTCTTATTTTTTTTACTAAAAAGGAGCATCTTCAACTAAAAAGATCAATTTTTAAAAAATTGAAAAGTTACATTTTCTGTTAAAAAATTAATTTTAAACCAAAAACGGCTTTTGGACCAAACAGTTAAATTTTCAACCAAAGGCATAATCATTAAAAAAAAATTAATTTTTTAACAATGTAGTTTAAGTTTTACCCAAGCAGTTGGATTATCCCTTCAAAAAGATTATTTTAACAAACTATAGTTAAACATTCAACCAAAGAGATGAATTTTCAAATACCTATTTGAATTTTCCGTTAAAAATGATTTAAATTGACATTTTACGATAATAATATGAATTATTAAGCAAAAAATAAATTTAAAAAAAAATGAATTTTGAATTCAAAAAGACGAATCTTAAACAAAAAAAGGACTTTTTAACAAAAATATTGAATTCTCTACTAAATAATTGAATTTATGTCCAAAATACATGGAATTTCTTTTAAACTAGACGAATTTTTATTTATAAAAATTCAAAATATGGTTGAATTTTTATCCAAACAAGAGTCTAATAGAATTTTCAAGATCAAAATATGAACTTTTTAACAAAAAATAAATTTTTACGGAAAAATGGATTTTCAATCCTAAAAGACGAATTTTTTTCAACCAACCTGATGAAAATATAACAAAATAATTGATAGTTGCATTTTTAATTTGGTCGAAGGAAGATAAAATGTGTACCAAAAGAAATTCAGTTTTAATAAAAAACGGTACATTTTTCTTTTAAAGTTGAACTTTTACCCAAAAAAATTCAGTCGATTGTCAACACCAAAATATGAATTTTAAACAAAAAGTAAATTTACGATGAAATAGTAAAATTTTCAGTTTTAACCAATAAAGACCAAATTTCTCTTAAAACAACTGAATTTTTGATTTAAACAAAAAATTTACAAAAAATGGTGAATTTTCAATAAGAAAAAATTTCAGTTATTTTTTCAATACCAACATATTAAATTTAAACAAAAGGTATGAATTTTTTAAACAACTTCATTCATACAAGAATTATGACTTTTCAACCAAATTGGTAATCTTAATTGATGGTTAATTTTAAAATCAAAAAGCTAAAACTTAAAAAAAATATTGAATTTGCAACCAAAGAATTGAATTTTTATTCAAGAAAGGTGAAATTAAAATTGTTACCCAAAGAAGATTCCAGTTCACTTTTAAACCTCAAAATAAAAATCTTAATAAGTTAATTTCATTCTAAATTACGACTTTTTATCAATATTGTTAACTTTTCAACCAAAATGTGGCTTTTTTGTCCAAATAAAATGAAAATTCTAACAAGACAGGTAAATTTTTAAATCAAAAAGACAAATTTTCAGAAAAAGTTTTCATCCAAAAAAAATTCCATATAACTTTTCAGCAACAAAATATGAATTTCATACAAAAGTTTAATGTTCTACAAGAAGATCTATACTTTTTACCCAAAAAGAAGAATTAACTATTAAATAACAATTCAGTTGAATTTGCAAACAAAAAGGATTTCTTTGGAAGAAAATTTTGAAATTTTCAACCAAATAATAAAGTTTATAACTAAAAAGATAATCTTCAGCAGAAAGTTTTTGCGAATTTAAAAAAATGACTTACATGAGTGAAGGATCCCCTCCCCCTACAGTAACAAATCGTAACGATATTTCTCGCCCCCCCCCCATTGAGCTGTTACGTAATTTAAGTACGGTCCCTTATCTCTGTTAGTATTAATTCCCGTCTATCTTTTTGAATCTCCTATTTTTCAATCTAAATTCACGTCTATCCCTTTCAATCCTCTCTTCTCTATCCCATCCTATCCTTTACTTATTTAATTCAATCTTTTTTTATCTTTGTTAGTATAAATTCCCTTCGATCTTTTTCAATCTCCTCTCTATCTCATCCTACCCGTTATCTATCCACATCAATATTTTTCTATTTCTGTCTATCTAAATTCCCTTCGTATCTTTTTTAATATCTTCTCTATCTCAACGAATCCTACATACATCAACGTCTATCTTTTTATATCTCTTTTTCAATCTAAATTCGCGTCTATTCTTTTCAGTCCTCTCCTATCTATCTCACTCTATCTATTATCTATTCATTTAAATGTTTGTTTATAACGTTTAATATAAATTTCAGTCTATATTTTTTAATCTCTTCTCTACTTGACCATTTCTTTTTTTCAATCCCCTCTTTTCTCTCTCGTCCTATCCTTTATATGTGTCAATATTTGTCTATTTCTCTGCCAATCTATATTCCCATCGATCTTATTTAATTTCAACTTCTCTATCTCATCGTATCGTACATCTATTAACGTCTATCTTTTTCTATCTCTTTGTCAATTTAAATTCACGTTTATCTTTTTCAATTTGCACTTCTCTATCTCATCCTATCCTTCATATTTCCACATTATTATTTTTCTATCTCTGTCAATCTAAACTCCCGTCTATCTTTTTTAATCTCTTCTCTATCTCAACGTATCCTATATCTATCAACGTCTGTTTTTTTCTATCTCTTTGTCAATCCGAATTCTCGTCTATTCTTTGCAGTCCTCTCTTCTCTATTTCACCCTATTCTTCATCCATCTACCTAAATCTTTTACAATCTCTCTGTCAATCTAACTTTGCGTTTATCTTTTTTAATCCCCTCCTTCTTGTCGTATCCTACCTTTTACATATGTCTATTTTTTATATTTTTATCTTTATATTTGTCTATGTCTCTGTCAATCTAAATTGTAGTAATTTCACTTTTAATTAAATATGACCACCCCTTTTTGATGGTTGATTAAGTATGACCAACCCCTAGTGATAATCGACTAAGTATGACCACTCCCTTTTGAATTTTGTAGTAATTTCA
>JAAAKG020035868.1:0-19303 GCA_010014905.2 Druon quercuslanigerum
AATATTAATAAAAAAATCTATTAAAAATAATAATAAGCAATAATAATAAATAATAATAAATAAGAGCAAACAGATTGCTTCTTTTCAGTTAAGAGAAACTTGAGTAATCTTGAAGGTCTTCGTGCAATATTAAAATGTACGTAATGCTGTAATTTGAGCCAGTTTGCAGTTCAAGGACAAGTGG
Source organism: Druon quercuslanigerum (assembly GCA_010014905.2). Classification (NCBI taxonomy): domain Eukaryota; kingdom Metazoa; phylum Arthropoda; class Insecta; order Hymenoptera; family Cynipidae; genus Druon; species Druon quercuslanigerum. The sequence continues at coordinate 185 of JAAAKG020035868.1, forward strand.
GAATGTACATTTCAATCACATAATTTTGTGTACATCGCTTTACAATTTTTTCTGAAGCTCAATAATTTTTGAAGTGCACATTTTTTTATTCAAACTCTTAATAATTTAAACAAAAAATGGAAGCTTTTGAAATTATTCAGTTCGGCTATTCAAAATTTAATTGCAACTTTTGTAAATTAAGCATTTAAAAAATTTCTGGTTAAAAATATAAATCTACGCTGTAATTTTTAATGCTATAAATTTAGAAATAAATCAGCAATTTCAGTTTAAAATTGTTCATTTTTAAAATTTTGATGATTAATTTTTAATGTTAAATTGACAGTAGAAACATTGATGAATATTTAAAAATTGTTATTCTTTTTTTTAATTATTCAGAAAATGGAATATTTTAGACTGAAACAATGTTTGAATAGGCTTTAAAATTAAAAAAAACCCCTAATTATGAATCTAATATTTAATTTAAAAATGGGTGTATTTTTAAATTATGGACCATGCCTAAAAACAAATCTTACATAATTTTAAATGAATTTTCTACAAAAAGGTTGAATATTCAAATCAAAAAGACAAATGATCAACAAATTTATTACATTTTTAATAAAATAAAATTTGTTAGTCAAGAAAAAAAATTTCAATCAAAGTGTTGAATGATCAGACAAAAGGACGAATTTTAAACAAAACGGTTCAATGTTTGACTAAGAGAGAGGACTTTTGAACAAAATTTTGCAATTTTGAACAAAATTATTGAATTTTCACCAAAATATTTAATGTATGAAATGTTTTAGGTTACGCCCCCCCCGAATCAAAAGTTTACGCTAATAATGCATTTTAAAATTATAATTAAAAAAGTTAACAATTCAACTTATCATAAAAAAATCTAAAATCGAACATGTTTTATATTGCATTTTATCCTGTGACATCAAATTTGTTATATATTATGTGATTTGATAGATTTTTTTCCTAAAAAGTTGCAAAATTCTCAATTAAAAAATAATTTTAATGACATTTCCCGGGGTTTCCCATTCTTCTGGCCCAATAGCCACCCTGTAATAGTTTGATTTTGAAGATTTACAATTTCTTAGGAAGAAAGTGATAAATTCGGCACATGAGTATTTTTGTATTAGGTCGACAAGAAAATGGTATCATATTCGACGGGTTTATAATTAAAAAAATGATTATATTGTGCTGAAATTTTGTGAAATCGTGCAAAATATAAAAGGTTATGTCTGCCTGGTCCAGTTGTGTTTTTATTTTGTAGGAAGAAAGCGATTCTATCAATGCTTTAATTTAGAATGTAACTGAGCACGGGGCTTTAGTGCCCTTTCTGAAATCGAAATTTTAGCGACGCTGTCGCTAGCGACTTGAGACGTTAATGATTCCTTGAATATCAACTCGATTGGGCTAACATTTTCCAGAAAACTTCTTTGTACTATTGTTTACAACTTTTGCGCTCGAAGTTTTTATTTCCTTAAAATTCGCTCGATAAACGGAACGCTTAAGAAAAAAAATTCTAAACAGTTTTTTAAAAATAAATTGTTTAATTCCTCTTGATCTATCAGTCGACGGGCATTTTAAACCTTATTCCCTGAAATTTTTGTTTGAAAAAGTGCAAAAACTGACTGAGTACCAGTTGATGTGAAAAACGAATTAAAATTGATTTTTACAAAAAAATAAGTTTTTTGACTTTAAATAGAAAACTAAAAAAGCGACAAATTTTTGCCTTAAAAAAAATATGCGTAATGAAATTTCACTTCAAGATATAGCAGCTTAATTATAAGGCCGCTGAATATAATAAACATGTAATTGGTGACGTAACTGAATATCACATGCCCTTAAATGTTTCTTAATTCACTCTAATTTTACGTGAATCAGTTAAACTTGTTGAGTATTTTTCAATTCATTTGAATTCTTCTTAATTTAAAAGAATTTTAGTCACTGTTGGCTAGGGAATTTTAAAATTGAAGCCTTTCCTGAAAAATTTTCTATAAAGCATAGAGTTAAAAATATAAAATAAAATTTTATAATTTGCAGTAATGGTGAGAAGATGACTCAGGCTGAAATGAACGGCCACTTTGTGGATCCTCCAGTTTCCGTATTTAGACAAGCAGCACCACAATGTATGGCTGTTGGCGCAAAAAATCTACTTCTCATAACTTTTGGAACCACTTTGGGATTTTCGACAATACTTCTCCCCGTTCTCCAGGAGGGAAAAGATATCAGTGTTACTAAGGATAATTTAACATGGTTAAGTAAGTATTTATTTTCTAAATTTTTATTTTGTGGACTGAGAATCAATAGTCTTTGTACTCCCGGTTGGATCAGAGGGTACCGCCTCGTGCTTGTTACCACATGGTCAGGGCTCGACTCCTGCTGCTGGCATTTTTCCAAATTTTTTTTTATCCTAATCTCTTTTTGCATTTGACTATAAAACGGATTTAAACAAGCTAAACTATTCACTTTGAACCATTTGGCTTTAGCAGGCCCAGTGAAACGAAGGGCCTAATTTACGAGGTCCGCTTGGGAAAATAAAAGAAAATTAAAACCGGGTTTAGCTTAAAATAATTACTCGGAGCTTTTGAGGGTCGCTCATTAGGTATTCGAGGTCTACATTCCGTAATAATTGGCCCAAAAATTCCGGATAATTATTTTCAGAAATATGTGGACTTTTTGAATTAGGGCCAAAATTCGAGGTCCTCTGGTCCATAATGAGAGATCCAAATCACTCATTATCAAAATTTTCATTTTTGGCTCCATCCTATTCCAAACGAGGTAAATGTAAGAGACATCTATAAATTTCTACTTCTAGGTAGCCTCAACTTATTTCTCGTACCTATTGGCTGTGTCGTTAGCGGCCCCATATCGCAGACTTTGGGCCGACGAAAAACTATGATGCTGGCGAATTTTCCATTTATATTAACCTGGATTATGTATCACTATGCAAGTAACTCTACAGTATTGTTCGCTTCCTTGGTGATTTCGGGGTTGACTGGTGGTCTCTTGGAAGCACCTGTGATGACTTATGTGGCTGAAGTAACTCAACCTCACCTGAGAGGTATGCTATCAGCCACTTCAACTGTGGCTATTATTCTTGGAATTTTCGCTCAAATGTTAACTGGAAGTTTGGTCAGTTGGAGAACAACAGCCCTTATCAACATTGCCTACCCGTTGATGTGTTTTTTGGCGCTCTGCTTCGTCCCGGAAAGTCCCTACTGGCTGGCGAGTAAGTTTCGAATAATTTTTAGATTAAATGGTGGGCCGCATTACAGTTGGAGACAATGCAGTTTTTTGGTTAAAAGATATTCATAGCCTTCAATTTTGATCAGATTCTGAATTAAAAAAAAAAAGTTCATTAAATTCAGGAGAGCTTGATGCTCCAAACTTTTTTCTCCTCTATGTGTTCTGATCTTTCTAACAGTCTGATGGAAAATCACCTGACCGGATATCAGAAGTTCCGTGATTTGTTTCCCAGTGGATCGAAAAGAGAAAGATCTTTTAAAAAAAAAAAATGTATTCCTCATAAAGAACCCTGTTCCAACTCCCAAGTGTTATTTGCAACTCCCAACAATGTTCTAAAAAAATGTTTCTCTATAGGTAAAGGACGAATGGCGGAATCAGAAAAAGCCCTATGTTGGCTACGTGGTTGGGTTTCACCTGCTCATATAAAACAAGAATTTCAGCAAATGTGTGAAAGCATGAAACTCTCCCAAGTGAATAGTAGCGAAAAGACGAAAGCGAATCTTTTGGAACATTACAAGAAGAGGAATTTCTACGTGCCATTTATGTTGGTGGCGATATCCTTCTTCATATCTGCATTTGGCGGATCAATTACACTTCAGACATTCGCTGTAATAATTTTTAAAGGCTTGGATGCTCCCATAAATAAATACACTGCAACTGTATTCCTGGGCCTAGCAGAGCTCGTTGCCACAATTATGTGTGCTGTACTGATTCATTTTACCGGAAAAAGGAAATTGACATTTTTTTCTATTGTGGGTACCTTTCTTTGTTTCTTTGTCTCGGCCGTCTATGGATATCTTCTCAACAGTAATGGCATTGATGCATCGAATTATACTTGGCTTCCGACAACCTTGATGATTGGGGCTGCCTTTTTCTCCCATGTGGGTATTCGACTCTTGCCTTGGATTCTGGCAGGCGAAGTATTTACATCCCAGGTAAGGGTCTTACATTGAAATCACTAGAAGGGGAGGGAGGGGGCGCTTGAAAACTACATCCCGCTAATTTAAAAACTTTTCTCAAATCCCACCATTTTTTCTCACATATCATCAAGGTAGGGAGCGATTTCGTCAACGCCAGAGAGTATTAAAAAGAGTCGAAGGTGCCATAAGAGCCTAATGTATTTTTCTGTACACGAGTTTCAGCGCTGCTATAGTCTCAGGGAAGAGTTAAACTTGAAGGCCGCGAAATTCAAAACCCAAAAGTATTTAAAATTTTAAAATTACTTGATTCATTACTATGTGAAGAAGGTAATAATGATATATTTTTTGAAATGTAAAAAAATCGTGGGATTACATAATCAGTATACTTTTGGTGTCATGCATAGATATAATTTCTCTCATGTACAATAAACATACAATACAAATAATTCAAACACAATTTATCACAAAGTAATACAAGTACAAGTATAATTCGTTTCTTTGTGGTAGAATATTCCTTTGATTGGTTGAAAATTCAACTATTCCAGTAGAAGATTAATCATTTCAGTTTAAAATTCATGTAATTTGTTTTAACATTCGTCTTTTTTGGGCAGAAATTAATCTTATCAGCTGAAAATTCATCTTTTTGCTTTAAAATTCCACCGCTTGGTTGAAAGCCACTAACACGACAATAATGTGGAATTTTTATTAGAAACTGTTACGATGAAACTTGTCAACAATACTTTTCTAACTATCATAGAATACGCATTGCAGAAAGTAAACTTCCCGTTGAAATGAGCAAGCTTCTTCCCTGAGGCGTCAGAGTGCGCTACTGTCCAGTGTACGGTCACCTTCCACTCTCTTTAATACTCTTTGGCTTTAAATTGGAAAGGGCGCTTAATTTAAATGTTATAAGAAATCAAAGTAATATAAAACATATTATTCGCATAAAACAGTGCCTCATGCAGGGCTGCTACACTATCCCAATGTCTAAATTTTTCTGTGTATAAAACAAACCATGCATCTACAAGATTGATAATATTAATGCAGGCACAATTTTGTTTCAAAATACATTCAAACACTTTTTATCTGACTTTTTTAATCAAAATCTAAAAGATTTATCAATATTTTAATAATATTGATTTAGACCAGTAGACAAAAAAATTAATATCTAAAATTAATACTAAAAAATATGAATTTTTAACTAAATATTGATTTGAATTTTCAACTCAAAAGATTAGTTTTCACCATAAAGTTCTATTTTTAACCAAAATGAAAACAGTTAAAATGTTATAAAAACAAATGTTTAATAAAAAAAGAACAAATTTTTAAAAAATAGCTCTTTTCATAAAAAAAAATTTTTAACCAAAAATAAGAGAACTAATTTTTCAATTAAAATAATCAATAATAAAAAAAAATGAATTCTTAACAGAAGAATTCAATTTCAGAGTTTCAATAAAATTTATCATTTTTAAATAAAAAATATAACTTATTTAGAAAAGTTAGAAAAGTAAATTTTAATTATACGAAACAAACGAGTTTTCAATTATAATTAACCAATTTCTTATTAAAAATATAATATTTTAAGCAAAAATGGAATGGGTGCAGGTCGAGCTAAAAAATTAATTTTCAATCGTAACGATGAATCTTCAATGAAGAATGTGAATTTTTTCCTTAATAGTCAAATTTTCATCTTAAAAGATGAATTTTCCACATAAAAAACAACAAATTTTAACTAAATGGTTTTTTCAAATGCAGAAACTAATTTTTAACAAAATAATTTCTTTCTAAACCCAAAAATTAATTCTATACAAAAAAACAGATTCAATAAAATATATAAATTTGCAACTAAAAATGTAAATTTACAAACCAAAATAGTTAAATTTTCAGTTAGGAAAGTAAGTTTTGAAAGGAAAAATAATAAGTTTTTAGCCAAAATTAATTAATTTTTAACTAAAAAAAATCATTTTTAGCTAAAGAAATTAATTTTTAATCATAGTAATGTATTTTAATTCAAATAATGAAATTTTTAGCCCAACAGATGAATTATATAGAAAAAATTCTGGACAAAAAATTGAATAGCTAAATTTTCTAAAAAGCAGAACAAGTTTTAACGAAAAACATTACATTGCTATCGAAAAATGTTAATTTTTTCACAAAAAATGGAATAGTTAATGTGAATTTTTAACAGATATGATAAATCTTCAACTTTTCTATCAAAAATGTAGAAATTCCAACAAATAATTTTTCATCCAAAACAGATAATTTTTTGACTAAAAATACAATAAATAAATTTTCAGTATAAACCTTAATCTTCTATAAAATAAAAGTTAATTTTCAACGAAATAGTACAATTTTCAACCAAGAATTTTCAAAAATGTTTCCCAGTTTCCAAATATTTATAATCTATTTGAAACGTCTGAAATTCCCGAAAATATTTTTTACTGACTCGAATTTTTCTCTAAATTTTCAAATATCATTAAATTTTTAAAAAAATTTCCTTATAACCTTCTTAATTCCCTCCGGTAAATTTTAAAACAATTTTTTTTTCTCTTGAGAACTTTCGAAATTATTTTAAACCTCCTAAAATTTAGTTTTGAAATATTTAAAAATCTACATTTCTAAAAATTTTATAAAGTTTAAAATTAATTGTGAATCTCTTTAATTTTACTAAATATTTCTTGTATTTACTCAATTATTTGTTGTTGTAAACTTATGAAATTAAAACATTTTGCTTTAAAATCTTCTGAACTCTTTTTCGAAATCTTAGGAAATGGGTTGATATGTTTAAAACCCTTTTTCTTTTTTTTTCTTAAAGATTTTTCAAAGTAAAATATTATTTAACATTTTCGCATGAATATTAGAATAATTATTTTTTTAAATCTTGTCAGGCCTTCTGAACTTACTAATCTCTTAGAATTATTTCAAGGTTTTCTACAAAATTAATAATTTGCCCTCAAATACTTCAGATTCTTTTTAAACCATTTTTTCGTAAAACTTTACAAAATTACACTTTACACTTTTTAAAAATTTTAGGAAATAAATAAAGATTTTTTGTGATCTTTTTTCAATTTTCTTTTGAGATTCCATACAAAAAAATCATAAAAAATTTCGCAAAAAACTGTAGAGCTTTATTTAATTTTCCTGAAGTCTACCATCTTCTTTTATCCCAAATTTTAAAATCCTTAACACATAAAATTATCCTTTTAAATAAAATATAACCCATTTCTTCTCAAATCTTTAATAATTTAAAAAAAATTTCTAATTCCTTTATTCGGGGTCTTCAGGTGTTTTCTAAGTTCACTTTTTGAATCTAATTTGCACCCCGGAGCGATACACATTGGCATAATTAATGGAATTAATTCAATTAAAAAAAAACACTAATAAAAAAATTCACCATGTAATTTTAAGAATAATAATAAAACCGTTAAAGAACTCGAACAAAGTTACTACTAGCGCCGCCGCATGTCCACTTTCAACTCTCGGTGACAGGAGGCTGGTTTTTAAGAATGTAAAATTAGAGAGTATTAAAGAAAGTGGAAGGTGCCATAAGAGTCCAATGTATTTTTCCCTACACGAGTTTCAGCGCTCCTATAGTCTCAGGGAAGAATTAAACCTGAAGGCCGCGAAATTCAAAACCAAAAAGTATTTAAAATGTTTAAATTACGTGATTAATTACTATGTACAGAAGGTAATAATGATATACATTTTTTTATTTTTTTGTAGCAATAATTATTTTGTTTATAAAAAAGAATTAATACAAATGTATAAAAATCGTGGAATTAAATAATCAGTATACTTTTGGTTTAATGCATAAATATAATTTTTCTCATGTACAATACAAAATTTTTACTAATTAGTGGAACATTCGTCTCCTTGTGGATGAATATTATTTCTATTGGTTGAAAATTCAACCTACATTTTTTTTTGGCAGAAATTAATCTTCTTACCTGAAAATTCATCTATATGCTTTAAAATTTCACCGCTTGGTTGAAAGTTAAAATTTTTTAAAGTTTTTTTTTTCGATGTAAATGAAGTTTCTCAACTGATAATTGAACTATTTTGGTTAAAGGTTGAATTATTTTGTTGAAAATTCGTCATTTTAATATAAAATACTAATTTTCTTGGTTAAAAATTGAGCTATTGCAGTTAAAAATTCATAATTTTAGTTTAAAAAATTCGTTTTTTTTTCGTTGCTAATGCAACTCCAGAGAATTTGATCCATTTTTTATGACTGAAAATGCAAATATTTATTTAAATGTTCACTTGCTTATGATTCACGAGTTACATTATTTGTTGTAACTTATTATTAAAACTTTTTTTTTCGTGAATTTTCATATTAGGTGAGTGAGGTTATATAGACGCTCTTCACATTGTTTCTATATAGAATGATTTTATTCGCTATTATTGTACTTACGTTGTCGGATTCAGTGGAAATTCAAAAAACGAACATGGTTCATTTTCATTTGTGCTACTTTTGCATCCACTAACACGACAATAATGTGGCATTTTTATTAGAAACTGTTACGATGCAACTTGTCAACAAACTTTTTTAACTATCATAGAATACGCATTGCAGAAAGTAAACTTCCTGTTGAAATGACAGGGCATCTTCCCTGAGGCGTCAGAGTGCGCTACTGTCCAGTGTAGGGTCACCTTCCACTCTCTTTAATACTCTCTTTGTAAAATAAAGAGGGAGTGGCAGAGGAGTTGAATGAAAATATTCAGAATAATAATACGAAAGATTAAAATAATTTTAAGTCATTATTTTCACGGTCGAGAATAAACAAGTAAATAAAATTAATTTTAAAAGAAAATGCACATATTTGCATAGAAGTTTTGGTTATATAGTGATAAATGATTATTTCTAGTTATGAATACAAAATTTGAATTTTAAGAGTTTACGTCAGGCGTTTTTTCGCAAGAAATTGCTATTTTTATTAGAAAAAGCATTAAATACATCAAACAAATCTCGCAATTTTAAACAATTAAAGGTAATTTTTTGTTTCGCTATCAAAAATGGATATTTTTTAAAGAGAAAATGATTACTTATGAAATAAAAGTTACAAATTTGAACACTTACAGGTTATGTTAGATGTTTTTCGCAGGGAATTGATATTCAAAAGAAAAAAATTATTACATAAAAAAGAAAGCTTACAAAATTAAATATTTAGAGGTTATTCCTACGTTGAATGGCATAGAGGGGCATATCGAAATTTCATAAGTGCGCTGTAAACAGTTCTCCGTAAGAAAATTAGACTAGTAATTTAAAAATACAATTAAAAAATTTTTTTTTGAATTATTTTCCATCTTAATACAATGACGTTAATTATTTTCTGTTATTACAGATATGCAGGAATTGCAAATTTCTGAATAAAACCTCGTAACATAACCTGAAAGTATTCAAATGTATCCTTTTTCTTCAACATTTACTCAATTTCCTATTTAAAAAAATAGTGGCATAACCTTAAAAATGATAAAACTTGGAACTTTTTATTCAGAAACTTAATAATTCTTTTTTTTTTTTAAATATTCGAAGTCTTAATAAGTCAAAAAACATCTCGTCTCGTAACCTCAAGGACACTGCTTGACTGCTCTCACTTCCATCGCAGCGTTGTTGTCTGAGGTTTCCACTGCGTGGCGCTAGAAAAAGTATTGCGATTACTCCGTGAGTTTCTACTGGAAATTTTATCGTAGAATCTGAATTTCAACAATTTAAAAGTTGATCTTGTCGTTTTTTGAGTTTTTATAAAGAAGGAACCGAAGGGGGACTCAGTGGGGTCTATAAGAATACTTTGTAGAGGCTCCTTTCAGTTCCTTCGGTCCGCCAGGGACGTGACCTTTGTATGTTCAAATTTTGTATACATCACAAGAAACAATTATTTATCTACATGAGAACTCGCGTGTATTATCGACATTCGTCCGTTTCTGATGTAATGGTGCCTTTCTTCTCAATTATTAAACACGCGCCCAAGTCTTGATGTCTGAAAACAGCAGAGTTTGGACAAATTATGCTCCGCAGAAGCAATGATTTGGCAAAATTGATCCCTACCATCATCAACAGGGAGCGGATTAGAGTTACTGTGAAGATAGCTGATCAACGCAGCTCGGCTCTCACATGCCGAGAGTCGAGCTGCGCCAAGAATAACAAAGAAATGTTTTAATAAACTTCAGTGCCCAAAATGCTAGCTCTCGAAGCAGTGGAAATGATTTCTCAATCATTTTAGTTCAAATATGTGATTTTTTAACAAATCAGATTCATTTTTTCAAAAAAAGTCGAATTTTTAAAACAAAAGATACGACTTTTTAATTAAAACAGACAAGTTATTAATCAAAAATGAAATAGTTAAATTTTCAGTTTGGAAAGTTATTTTTCAATACAAAATGAAAACAATGCGTGGATTTTTAACAAAATAGATAAATCCTCCACCAAATAGAGGAATTTTTAAGACCAAGAATAATTTTCTACCCAAAAAGACGAATTTCAAAACAAAATAAATAAATTTTCTACAAAATAATTGAGATTTTAATTTAAACAGAAAAGTTTTTGACCGAAAATGAAATAGTTCAATTTTCAGAGAACAAAATTTATCCAGAAAAAAAATTTTCTTGAGAAAGAAGAATTTAAAATAAAATGTTGAATTTTGAATCTTAAAATATGAGTTTTTTTTTACAAAAAACTTATTTTTCTACGAAATAGTTTATAATAATTTTTAACAAAATAATTAAATATTTGACTAAAATTATCAATGTACATAACAAAAAAAATGAATTCTTAACAAAGAAGTTCCACTTATAATCAGGTACTTGAATTTTCAATAAAAAATATCAATGTTGAGCAAAAAATATAATATTTAAAACCTCCAACAAAAAAAAATATTAATCTTAAATCAAAACCAGTCGAATTTAACTATAAAGGAATTAAAAAAATAAAAAGTAGTTAGATTAAAACAAAAAAGGCAAATTTTTAACTAAATAGTTAAATGATCAACCAAAATATAATAATTTTTAAACAAACTGGTGCATTTTTAATTAAAACCAAAAAAGATTTTTATCAAATTACATAAATTTTTAAACTAAAAGGTCAAATTTTCAACAAAAGAATTAAATTTTTTAGATTTTTTATTCCAGAGTGAAAAAATTGCCATTAAATTATTAAATTTGGAAACCGAAGAGACGAATTCTCTAGAAAGAAGTTATATTTGCTACAAAAAGTTTAATTTTAAACCAGATAGTTAAATTTCCGATGAAAATAATATAACTCTCAAAACCAGCTACTCGACCAGAAATCGGTAGATCTGATTGTTTATTACCATCCTCTATAATAATTCAGATTTCTGATATAAAATTAATATTAATACCCCATTTTTGTATATTTAGTATCTATTATGTAAAATTTAAGCAAAGGAATTACAGTTGTTTCTCCTCAATGGAATTCTACAATAAAAATAAAAAATATTATTAATGTTTTATTAATATTGGAACTGATTGCAATATTTAAAGATTATCGATTGGAGTTCTTATTCCCAAAAACAATAGTTTCAAGATACTTATCAAAAATGGTGCCATGGGATTTTTAATAATGGAATAATGATAATTTTATTCCAGGTTCGAAGTACCGCAACTGGCATCGCTGGATCGTTGCACTACATCTTCTGTTTCATCGCAAACAAAACTTTCATTTACATGATGGAAGAAATGACGCTTCCTGGCACATTTATATTTTACTCATGTATCAACTTAGCAGGTCTTATTATTTTATACTTTATTTTACCTGAGACGGAAGGAAGAACTCTGCAAGAGATAGAAGAACACTTTTCTGGAATTCAAAATTTGAAGCACAGACCCAGGAAGGAAAAATTACCAACTATAGAAAAATGGGCTGCTGCGAATCCCACACCTATAAATGACGACATAGAAAGTAAATTATAACGAAATCTAAATCAGAATAGCTTATATCGGAAAGAATCCGATACTGCGCTCTAACTTTTTAGGTATACTCTATTCCCCGAGGGAATCACTTACCTGCAGATCAACGTACGTCCACCTTGCTTAGCTGTTGAAGCCTTTCTTAAAGGAACTTAACCCGCACGCTCTCTGAACGTCATAAAAATTTGAGTTGATGCGCGTCTAAAAATTGCTACCTCGGGGGATAGAGAATATACTCTATTACCCTTAAAAAACCTTGTTACCTTTCGGGTGATAGAGTATATACTCTATTTCCCGAGAGAATAACTTCCATGCGGACCAACTTACGTCCACTAGGCGCAGCTGTGGAAGCCTTTCTTAGAGAAATTTGTCACTCACGATCCCTGAACGTCATAAAAAGTTGAGTGCCTCTTTAATATTGGACAGGTTCATTCATGCAACACCTTCTTTGATAGTATTTCCGCTCAGATACGTAAAAATGCGTGTCTGCGGATTATTATTTCAGGGAATGGAGTATATACTCTATTCACCTCATTAAACCTTATTATCTCTCGGGGAATAGAATATATACTCTATACCCCTTATAAAACCTTATTATCTCTCGGGGAATAAAGTATATAATCTATTCCCCGAGATAATAACTTACAGGCGATTCAACTTACGTCCACTAGGCGCAGATAAAGCAATTTTTGGGAAAAGATGATTGTTTAAACAATTTACATCTGTTAAAACAATTGAAAATTGTTTAAAAAATTATAGGAAATATTTAAATTGTCCATTAGTAATTCTTTGTATGAAAAAACGACCAAAATTACAAAAAAGTAACAATAATACGTAAAAATGTAGTTTATTGATTTTTGGAACATATTTGTGGCGCTGCGGGAAGGGTGACGGTAGGTTGGAAATGAAAGTTATTAGTATGGTTTTATTTCATAAACACTCCTTTTCAATTCCTAAAAAGTTTTGCGCGTTTCGATGAAACCCGGGAACATGATTTCAATTTTACGAAAATTCAAAATTTCTCCATGTTAATTAAATTAAATTTTAAAGTGCCCGGTGGCACGAGGTAATATTCGGATTTTAAAACAAAAAATTGTTTGAAAAGCGTTTTTTGGATTACCCTAGTATACACTCTATTCCCCGAGAGAATAACTTACAGGCGCAGATGCCTTTCTTAAAGTTATTTTTTACTCTATTCCCTTTAAAAAAACTTTGTTCTCTTTCAGGAAATAGAGAATATACTCTATTCCCCTTGAAAGATCCGTATTGTCTCTCAGGGAATTTAGTAAAAACTCTATTGCCCGAGATATAAACTATAGGCGGACCAACTTATGTGCACTGCGCAGCTGTGGACTTCTTTCTTAAAGAAACTCGACGCGCACGCTTCCGTAACGTCATAAAAAAGGGATTGCCTGCTTTAATATTGGACATTTTCCAGGCAACACCTCCCTTGACCGTATCGCTGCCTCAACACGTAAAAATGCATGTCTGCATATTATTCTATCGGGGAATAGAGTATATACACTATTCCCCGAGAGGATATCCTATATGCAGATAAACTTACGTTAACGAGGCGCAGCTGAGGAAGCCTTTTTTGGAAAAACTTGACCCTTACACTCCCTGAACGCCATACAAAATTAAGTGCCTGCTTCAATATTGGACACTTTTAAGACAATACCATTCTTGACAGTATGGCTGCTTCAACACGTAAAGATGCTCGTCTGCATATTATTCTATCGGGGAATAGAGTATATACACTATTCCCCGAGAGGATAATCTACCTGCAGACCATCTTGCGTTCACAAGGCGCAGCTGTGGAAGCTTTTCTTGAAGAAACTTGACCCGTACACTCCCTGAACGCCATAAAAAATTAAGTGCCTGCTTCAATATTGGACACTTTCCAGGCAATACCGTCCTTGACAGTATGGCTGCTTCAACACGTAAAGATGATCGTCTGCATATTATTCTATCGGGGAATAGAGTATATACACTATTCTTCAAGAGGATATCCTATATGCAGATAAACTTACTTTCACAAGGCGCAGATGTGTAAAGCCTTTCTTGAAGAAACTTGACCCTTACACTCCCTGAACGCCATAAAAAATTAAGTGCCTGCTTCAATATTGGACACTCTCCAGGCAACACCTTCCTTGACAGTATCGCTGCCTCAACACGTAAAGATGCTCGTCTGCATATTATTCTATCGAAGAATAGAGTATATACATTATTCCCCGAGAGGATATCCTACATGCAGATAAACTTACGTTAACGAAGCGCAGCTGTGGAAGCCTTTCTTGAAGAAACTTGACCCGCACACTATCTGAACGCCATAAAAAATTAAGTGCCTGCTTCAATATTGGAAACTTTCCAGGCAACACCTTCCTTGATAGTATCGCTGCCAAAACACGTATATATGCGCGTCTGCATATTATTCTATCGGGGAATGGAGTATATACACTATTCCCCGAAAGGATATCCTACATGTAGACCAACTTACGTTCACAAGTTGCAGCTGTGGAAGCCTTTCTTAAAGAAACAAAATTTCAATTTGAAGTTTTGAATTTTTCGAAAAATAAACTATTTATGATAATAAGACCACGATACATAAAATTAAGGACTGAAAATCGTAGTTCATTTTTACATCTGTTTTCTGTGCTCTTTGAAGGATTTCATGATGCTATGAATTGCCCATGTACTATATATTATATTTATGAATCTCCGTATGAGTTATGAGATTCCTTAGGATTATTAAATGATCTTTACCGTAGTTTTCTGTACATATGTGTGATTTATGTTTTGTGTGTAATTTTTGTATTGAATGTACTGAGTTGTAGCAATTATTCATTATTCTGTGTCATCACTGATAAGATGAAAATTTATATCTGAAATTTTTAATCAAAAGATATAAAAAATCCATGTTTATGATCATTCATTTGGTCGGAAGTGAGAATCAAGATTAAGATTCCGTTATCATAATCTCATTATACTTCGGTGATCTATAAATAAGGGAAGACACATACAATTATCAGATTAAACGAATTGTAAATATCTCATCAAAAATGCATGTAGACAATATTTTTATTAAGAGTGTGCATTTATTGTTTTATTGTGTCTGAAATTGTTACGACTTTTATTTGTTTTTAAATGGACTTTAATAAATATGATACTAGTAAAAATATCTTATTTTACAATCTGTAATATTATCATTGTAAACACTGGGATTTTCTATTCCGGTGAAAATTTATTTTCACCAAACATTATTATTTTTTTTTACAAAAAATGATATAATCATAACCTTTTGAACAGAAGAGTTAATTCTTAACCAAATAGTTCAATTTCTAACGAAACAAATTTTTATTTAACTTAACAGTTGACTTGATATACGACTAGTTAAGCTTTTAAAAGAGAAACAAATTTTTACAAAAAATTTGCATTTTTAATCTAGAAGTATTAATAAAAAACAAAAAAGGTTATTTTAATCATTGATTTTTATATTAAAATAGTTTAATTCTGAACCCAAAAAGATGAATTTTAAACAATATACATAAATTCTTAACTAAATACTTTAATTTTTACTATTCAAACTTTAGATAAAAAAGATCCTAATTTTAATTATAAAAAAATGGAATTAAACCAGAAATGAGGAGTTAAAAACATTGTTTGGTATAAACAGATTATTTTTTAACGTAGCTTCGAAATTTTTAAGCCAACATTTTTTAAGCAAGTAGTTGAAATTTCTACAAAAGGGTTAAATTTGTAATAAAATGATTAAATTAGAAACAAAATAATGAAATTTTGAAACAAAAGAGATTAATTTTCTGCCGATTTTCGATTTTCTTATTGAGTTATATTGACTCAATTCACATTTAAGTATAAAGCAGTTGAATTTAATAAAAAAGAGACATTTAAAAAAAAGTTAAATATTTAACCAAAACAGCTTAATTTTCAATGAAAAATAATTTGACTTTTTATTGGTTCCTATTAATTCAATTCGCATTCAAGTAGAAAAACGAGAAATATCATTTTTCAACAAAAAATTTATCATTCAACAAAATAGAAAGATCTTAAAAAAATTCAAACATTTATATTCCATTTAGTTTTTAATCAAATAATTGAATTATTAACCAAAAAAATGAATTCTGAACAGTCAAATGAGACCAAGAACATGATAAATTTATTTTATGATTTTGAATTATTATAAAAATTAGCGAAAGTGAATGAATTTTGTTTGTAACTATATCAAATTTCTAAATAATCAAACCGATTCTATCACTTTGAATGTAAGTGTATACTACATGCTATGATACTTTTTCATAAATTTACCCGTGTTCAACATTTTTATAATATAAACTTAAAATTAGAAATTGAAATGGGCAATTCTGAAATGCACTTAACTCTCGATATAAGAACGCCCGATTTACGATATGCCTGGGATTGATGTCCACAGAAGTTTCATCATAAGGGCAGCCGCGGGATCAAAGGACAGGTGATGCTCACTCAAGCGTGAGAAAAGGCATAAGGGCTGTACTCTTAGGGCATTAGTTGCACCAGGTTACGTCATGCGTCTAAATTTTTAAAGAAAGGGTTAATGCGATTCTGCTTTGAAACTAAATTCATTTTACTAAAAAAGTTTAAATTAGCGAATATTTCTTTTAAAGTTTTTGTTTCTTGTAGTACAGGGCAGAAATCCTAATAGTTTCGGTCGGGTTTACGTGCGTCCATCCGTCATACTTTTTTTCAAGGAAGTGATGGCAAATGAGGGGAAGGGAAGGGGTGGAAAATGAGGGATAGCAGAGTGGGAGATTTGAAGAGAAATGAGGGGAGGGGAAGGAGTGGAAGTGAGGGAACATAAGGGGAGGAGAAGAAAGGATAAGTTGGGGAAGTGAAAGTAAGTGAAGAAAGGCGAAGTAGGGAAAGTGAAAGGAAACGAGAAATAAGGAAGTAAATATAAATGGAGGAGGGGAAGTGAGAAAAGTGATCGGATGGGGAATGAGGGGAGGTGGAGTAGTGAAACAAAAAATAAGGTGACGGAAAGTAGGGAAAGTGAGAGAATTTTCACTCACTTTCAAGTAGGTAGGGCAAGTAGGCGGACTATCGGAAGAAGGATAGGGAAAGTGAGGTTAAAATGGTGGTGGGGTAATGTGGGGAGGGAAAGTGAGAAAAGTGATCGGAGGGGAAATGAGGGGTGGTGAAGTAGTGAAACAAAAAATAAGGTGACGGAAAGTAGGGAAAGTGAGAGAATTTTCTCTCAGGTAGAGCAAGTAGGCGGACTATCGGAAGAAGGATCGGGAAAGTAAGGTGAAAATGGTGGTGGGGTAATGAGGGGCGGTAAAGTAAGGAAAGTGAGAGGAAATGAGGGGAAGTAGTTGAAATTATTTGAAATGAGGGTGATTAGGGGAGTGGTCGTGAGGTCTGGGGAATGGAAGTAAAGAAAGAGGAGTGTCAGCTGGAGAAGCGAGGGGAGGGGAAGTAGAGGAGGAAGAGGTTAAAAATCATTAAAATCATTAAAACCGTTTAAAATACCGCATTGAATGACTCAAATCATTGAAAATATGAATATATCCATTAAAATTTCTATAATTCAGCATAATAACAATAATATTGACAATAATTTTCAACTCTTTGACATCCTGCAAAATATCTTAATTCCTATAAAATTATTTGCAATTCATAGAAATATTTTCAAGTATCCTAAAATCTGCTGAATTGTTAAAGATTCTTATGAAATTCTGGAAATACTATTCAATCCCATGAATTTTTCTTTAATCTCGGAACAGCTTTTGTAATGAGTGAAACAGTATTAAGTCCTCTAAATAATTCTTGTGCAATCCCTTGGACCACCGTAAATTTAAAGAGCAGATTGATGTCAGGTAGAGTAAAAAAACCATCGTTTTTCTAGTTGAAAAAGTCTTTATTCATTCGTCATAATATGACCTTGAATTTGACCTTTAACCTGACCTCCAAGGTCATTTCAAGGTCAAATTTGTTTTTTAAAATGTGAACCCCTATTTTTGACAATGGCAATCGAAAAAGCGAAGAATTTTCTAAACAAATTTATTAATTTTCTAAAAAATATTTGAATTTTTAACTTACAAAGAATAACTTTGAACTAAAAATTAGATTGTTAAATTTTCGGATGAAAAAATTAATTTCTAACGAACAAACGAAAAATAGTAAACTAAATTTTTTCTTTATAACCAAATAGTTAAATTCAAAAAAAGAATTAATTCTAGTCCAAACAGTAGCATTTACAACAAAAAATTTTAACTTTTAAGCAAAATAGGAGAATTTACAGCAAAATAGTTGAATTTTCAACAATGAAATTAAATTTGGAACAAAATATTGAAGTTTTCAATGCAACATTTAAATTTCTCACCTACAAACATGAATTAAAAAAAGACAAACTTATTATCAACCAAATAGTTGAATTTACAAAAAAATAATTTACCTTTCAAACAAAAGAGGCGAATTTCCAAGAAAATAGTTAAACTTTTAATTAAATATTTAAATTTATAAACGAATAAAGTGCATTTTAAACCACATAATCAATTTTGTATTTTCAAGCCAAAAAGATTAATTTTTGAGGATGAATTTAAATTTTCCGTCCAAACAGCGAATGTTATAAAAAGCAGTTCCTAGCACAAAATAATTAAATTTTTAACAAAATAACTAAATGATCAACTAAAATTTACGGAATATGCTTTGAGATGTCCTTCGATTGACAATATGATATAAATTTAAAACCGTTGTTTTCAAAAATTATTATTAATTTTTTTCTCTAGTTCGGCGCGAATCGAACACTTGTAACTTTCAGCGTTTCGTTTAGCGTGGGAATTTTAAGCAGGCAAATACTTCTCGCAACAAAAATTTGGAGAAAGGTATAGTGAAGTTTTTTGGAAAGTTTCAGGTCAAAATATTTAATAGTTTAGGAGTAGTTATGATTTTAGTGAACGTCAGCGGTAGAGTTTTCGAGCTTACTATGCACTCCTCTGTGCCATGTTCTCTCGCTAGAGAGTTTTTGCTTATAATATGATCTTAT
>JAAAKG020035879.1:0-19301 GCA_010014905.2 Druon quercuslanigerum
TATAAAAAACTCAGAAAATTAAATTCTTATTTTATAAACAATTACTAATAAATTCAAGACTACAATAATATGTTATTCTCGCACAAGAATTAATAGTAATTTTAATGAATACTAAAAGAGCTCCATCAAATTCTTTGTACATAAGTTAATGTTAGGGTGTATCAAAAAACTGAAAATAATTAAATGCATTAGTAATGGCACTGAAAAGTTTCTTTTTGGCATTAAAATAAATTTTTTTTTTAATTTCAAAAGCTTTTTTACCATTGGGCAAGTCGATTGGAAATTCTTAAATTAAACACTTTTCAAATTTTTTGTGTAAGAATAAAATACTTTTCAACATTTGTTTTGATAAAGTTTATGGAACTAAAACACATTAGATAGAAAAAAAAATAAGAAAAAGTTTTTTCATCGAAACACGTACTTTTTTAAATTTCTACCCGAAAAAAAAATTAATAAAATTTGTTTAAAAATATAGAATGTATATGTGCCTGCTTAGTTCATTAAATATATCATAAAAAAATGAAATAAAAACAAAAAAAAAATTTTCCACTTGAGGTAGAAATAAACGAAATTACATTTCTTGTCATTTTATGTTTTGTCATTTTTATTTTTACTTTTTCCATCTAAGGTTACTTACTTTCATCAGCTTTATCAAAAAAAATTGAAAAAATGTATTTTCTATTTTTTACGGATCCTGCGTAAATGAAGTTTTACCGATCTAGTGCAAAATTTGGCTTATGTTTTAGGAACCGTAGAAAATAGAAAAAAAATTGTGTTTGTTCACAAAAATATGTACGTGTTAGCTTAGTTTTTAACCAAGAGCATCAAAAATAAAAAAATTAAAAGAATTTTTGTTGTTGCAATTTTATCAACAAATTAACAAAATTCCATTCTTAATTTTTGAAACATTATATTTCTATCACAAATTTTTTTTTTTTAAATTCAAAACTTAAAATGAAAACCTTCCATTTTTTCAAAATTAAGAATTTTATATTTAGAGAAATAAAAAATAGACAGATATCATGAATTCCTTCAAATCTGTGGGTCACTTAAATTCTCTAAAACCCGTGATTTCTCTGAATTCCCTAAAATCCTTGAATATTATGAACTTATGAAAT
This sequence comes from Druon quercuslanigerum, assembly GCA_010014905.2. Taxonomy (NCBI): domain Eukaryota; kingdom Metazoa; phylum Arthropoda; class Insecta; order Hymenoptera; family Cynipidae; genus Druon; species Druon quercuslanigerum. Next base: position 1,119 of record JAAAKG020035879.1, read on the forward strand.
TCTTTAAATTCTCTAAGCGCTCTAAAATCCCTGAAATTTGTTGAACTTCTTGACATCCTTGAATTTCTTGAATTACTGAAAACTTCTGAATTCCCTCAATATTCTAAAATTACTGAAATTCTTTTGAGTTCCTTGGAATTTTTATAAATATCCTGAATTCCCGGAAATAATAGAATATTATGAATTTTCTGAATTCTATCAATTCCTGAAAATCTCTGAATTCCTTGAATTTTCCGAGTTCTGGACATTTTTTAAATCCTCTTAATCTCCTGAATTTTTGTTATATTTTAAATTATTGAAAATCCTTCCATTCCTTGAATTCTTTGAATTCCCTGAATACCTTGAACTCTCTAAATTCCTCGAATTCTCTGCATTCTTTGAAATCTTTCAGAATTCTGAATTAGCTAAATCACTAGAATGTTCTAAATTCCTAAATTTTTTTTAAGTGCTTTAAGCCTCTTTAAATCTTCTAAATTCTTTGAATCAACTGAAATATTTTAGTTCCCTGAATTATTAGAATATCTGGAATTCGGCTCATAATTCAGAAAGCTTTACGAATTCAAGAAACTTAGAAAATTCAGATATATTTGCGAATTTGAAGGAATTTAGAAGCTTTCAAGGAAGGTAAAAAAATTCAAAAAGATTTAAGGGAATAAAGAAAAAATGAGCCCTTATATTTAAATGCTTAAATTTCAATTTATATGAAGCGAGAAAAAATCAATCTAATAAGAATGTTATTTTTGCAAATTATTTTTTAAAAATAATCGAACAGTAATAATAAAATTTTAATCATTATTTGTTAAACCTCAAAAAGCTTATTAATTCTTATTTTGATTTATAAAAAACATTTCAACGAATGTTGAATTATTCGAAAATAGTTTTAGCGAAGATTCATTTTTCCGAAAGTCCATTTTACTGAAAGTTCAAATTTAATTTACTTTAAAGAAAAATGACCAATTCAATTAAAGGTTACGCACCGAGCAAGAAAAAATAAAGGTTAGTATTATTATGATAAAAATTTAAAATAGTGTCACAGGCTTGGGATGGTTACTGCCCAATAAAAATAAAAATAATAATTATAATAAAAAAAATAATAATCGTTTTTTTTGCTTCCTCAGCAAGTAACCCTTTAACTCAATTGGTCATTTTTCTTCTATGTAAATTAATGTATATCAACTATATCTATAATAGAAATATCTACTAATACATTTTTCGCCGAGAATTAATATTTTTAGTTTAAAAATTCAACTTTTTGATAGAAAATTAGTATTTTTAGCTTGAAAATTTAACAATTTTGTAACTTAAGAATTTTGACTTAAAAGTTCAACTAATTGGTTGAAATGTTTTTCTTATTTGTCTAAAAAATCTTTCTTGTTTAAAAATTCTTTATTTTTGTTTGAAAACTAATCTCTTTGGGTTGAAAACTTAACTATTTTGTTGAAAATGTTTTTTTTTATTTGGTTGAAAATTCATCTCTTTCACCGAAGAATGAACTATTTGTTGAAAACTCGTTTTTCTGTGTGTTGAAAATTAACTTTTTAAACTGAAAATTTAACTAATACTTTGTTGGTTGAAAATTTATCTTTTTTAGTTCGAAATTATCCTGTTTTGTTGAAAATACATCGTTTTTAGTTGAGCATTGAACTACTTTGTTCCAAGCTCATGTGTACTATATTGAAAAATGGTATTTTTGGGTAAAAAATTAATCTTTTTGGTTTGATGTCTATGTGGTTAAAATTCATTTTTTCCGAAAATGCAATATTTTTCTCCAAAATGTTAAGAAAGTAGAACGTCGTAAATGTAATTTAAGATAGTATTTACATTTATATTATTTAGAAGAATTAATTTCCCTATTTTCGTGAAACAATTAACACCTTATCTCTTCTATATTTTTAGAGTATTTTGCAAAAAGTATTATTGATAAAATTAAAATTTAAAAAATCGGCTAAAGTGATGATGTAAAAATGTATCTTTCTATTTCAATCAGAAATTTTTTTTTTAAATTAATGCATTAATAATACCTGATTTATCTGTTGAAATCCTCAGTTTTTGATTTCAAAAACAAAAGATTATATGAAAGTACTGACAAAATTTAAAAAATCTATCCTAATTTTTGTAATAAAAGATTTCCATTCACACTACCTATTGCGCAGTTTAAACATAAATGTTAAACACATTATTTATTAATTAAATGAACAAGTAACTTTCTTCATCAATAAGGATTGTTTTCAAAAGGAAACTAAGTTGAATAAAAGAGAATTTAATGGCAATAGACAACATGATCAAAATTTTGAAAGCATTTTTTAATATTTTCTTAATAAGTAACTTTAAAGTCATATATATATATAATTTTAAATCGATATAAGCACAAGAATCAAGTATTCCCTAAAAGTTTCCTATAAAAATTACCCTGATGAAGAAATTTAAATAGCCTCAAAATATGTTGGGTCCTGGTAATGTAAAAAAGAAGGATAAATAATAAAGAAAGGAGAGCGTTTCATTTGTTATTAAACATCTATCTAAATGCAAATAAATAATTTTTAATTTTTCGGATATTTTAACCTTTGCTTAAGTGATTTTCGTATATCTCACTTATCGCTAAACTGATTTTTCGGTAAACTGAACCTTCGCAAAATTAGACCTTCGGATATTTGAACTTTCAGTAAAATTGACTTTCGGGAAAATGAATCTTCGCTTAAACTATTTTCGAATAATTCGACATTCGTGGAAATAATTTTTGGCCAATTAATCATTCGTTAAAATGGATTTCGTTCAATTAATCATTCGGTAAATTAGTTTCCCTTAAAATAACTTTCGGTATCCTAATATTCGCTATTTTAATTTTCGGTCGCTTAAACCATCGGAAAAATGAACGGCTGTCTGAAATAAAACCATAATTCATCACAAAAATCATTATTTTTTATACTTATTGTAATTAATATGAAAAGAAATAGAATATTTTATGTAAATCTTAAGTTAAAGAGAAGGAACGTAATTTGTTGCATAAAGCAAGTCTTACATTTAAACCCGAGAAATACAATAATGTAAATTGCCATCGCATTAAACATTAAACTACTTCAAGTTTGTGGTTTTACGCAAATCTCAAAGATTACCACAAAGCGGAATAGTTACAATCTCATTACTCTTAAGTGCTTTGAATGTTGGGCAATCCTGACAAACCCTGATTCCTCGAAATGCAAATTGACTCTACGAGAAACATTTGTTGACTTTCTACTAAATATTTTTGAATTAATTAAAACAAAAGATAAATTAACGTGAATTTTTATTTCTAAATTTTAAAAATACTTTCGAATAAACTTGCAACTCAGTTCGGTGAGCATCAAGCGTCTTCAATTATAATAGTTATTGAACTGAATTTTCCATTACAGAATGCATTTTTTCTGAGAATTTTTGACTAATTCAAAAACAAATAAAACATTAGAGATACCTAAATATATCAAAAATGAAACAAATTTCTCCCAACTCAAAAATCTGATGCTTAGTTTAGAGATAAGTTTATAGGAAATTTAAACAAAAACTTGGTAAATAATTTTTTAATATAGTAACTCCACATTGTACAGGTTTACTTTTTGTTAAACATATATTTTTTGTAGAAAGAGAATTGAATTTGTTTTATTTTAAAAAGGAGTTATTACTTATTTTTATAAGTAAAGCATTGAAAAACTATCCAAAAGTAATAAAAAACAAGGAAGTCAAGTGCACACTTTCTTAAATTAAACTTAACCCATTAAGCCCTGATGACTGGGCTCATTTTTAAGTTTTTTTTCAACGGCTCTATTAACTATGAAATAGTGCATAGAAAAAATCTACAATACCTATTTCCGACGTAAAATTGTTTATTTAACAAAAAACACGAATTGTTGAATGAAAAAGGTTTAAGATGTAATTTTAGGAAAGAAATCGTCCGCAGATTTTTTTTATTTGTGCATTAAAAGTGTCCATGCACTCTAGCCTTCAAAATGTAGCGGTTTGTTTTTTCAAATTAAAAATGGCGGCATCCAATATGGCGGCTTAATTTCAAATTTTTTTATTTTTACGGTACTTTTTCCTGCAATAACAATTTTAGTTCAATTTTAATAAAAAGAAGTGCAAGATGGTTTTTTTTGGTTCGCTGATTGTGAATCTATTATCACGTTTTTGAAATTCAAGATGGCGCATCCAATATGGCTGCCAAAAATTTCAAAAAATGGTTAAATTTTTATGTACATTCGTATAGGAGGGTTTTTTGGGTCGCTGATTACGAATCTGCCATCAGATTTTCAAAATTCAAGTTGGCGGATCTAATATGGCTGCCAAAAATTTCGGAAATGTTTCAATTTTCATAAAAAATTTTATGGAGATTCCTAAGCAGCTAAAACATTTATTTTACGCCTAGCAATAAAAAGGATAAAATAAGTAAATTACATGAAAATGTAACAATAGAATCAAAACAAAAATTTTCAAATTTTAAAAAATGTGGTTCAAGGACGTAGAAAATCTGTAAGATGTGCGATGTATATTCATGCACACCCTGCTTTTTAATTAATCATAAATAAGTTAGAACCTTATACTACGTTTTTGGATTATTGATTAAAAAAGGTTTTATTATAAAAAAAATTATTAAAAATAAAAAAAATTTGAAAAATTTGCAAAAAATTAAAAAAAAGAAGAGTCCTTATTTATTGTGTTTAACTCCTCGTTTTGAAAGCCGGGCAGTGGCACATAATATATGTCGTCTAAGAAATGCGACCCATAACCTCCCCATTCATAATTTCATGAAAATTGAACAATTTTTTGAAATGTTTGACAGCCATATTGGATCCAGCATCTTGAATTTTAAACATCTGATAACAGAATCGCAATCAGCGATCCGTAAAACCCTCTTATACGAATTTTTATGAAAATTGAACAATTTCTTGAAATTTTCGGAAGCCCTATTGGATCTGCCAACTTGGATTTTTAAAATCTGAATCAATAAGTTAAAATCTTATACTGAGTATTTAGATTATTGATTATCCAAGGTTTTCTTGTACAAAAAATTTTATTTGAAAAAATTTAAAAAAAAGAAGAGGCTTTGTTTATTGCGTTCACTTCCTCGTAGTGAAATCCAGGCAACGACATAGAAAACCCATAACCTCCCAATTCATATTTTCAGAAAATTTGAACAATTTTTCGAAATTTTTGGCAGCTATACTGTATCCAACATGTTGATTTTTGAAAATCTTACAACAGATTTTTTGGGCCATATTAAATCCACCATCTTGAATTTTGAAAATCTGATGGCAGATTCGTAATCAGTGACCCAAAAACCCCACCTATACGAATTTACATAAAAATTGAACAATTTTTTGAAATTTTTGGCAGCCATGTTGGATCCGCCATCTTGAATTTAAAAAAGCTGATAACATATTCGTAATCAGCAATCAAAAAATCCCCTCGATAAAATTTTTGATAAAAATTGAACAACTTTCGAAATTTTTGGAAGCCATATTGGATCTGCCAACTTGAATTTTTCAAAATCTGAATCAATAAGTTGAAATCTTATATTAAATCACATTCTACACAACGTTCGAAGAAAGTGCGATCTTAACATAAGAAGTTTTGGAGTTCTCTAATAAGTTCTCTTAAATAAACTTTTGTCATTTTGCATCATTTTATATTTATACTAAGTATTTGGATTACGGATTATAAAAAGTTTTCTTATAAAAAAAATTTAATTTGAAAAAATTAAAAACAAAAGAAGAGGCTTTGTTTATTGCGTTCACTTCCTCGTGGTTAAATCCAGGCAACGACATATAAGACCCATAACCTCCCTATAGATATTTTCAAAAAATTTGAACAATTTTTCGAAATTTTTGGCAGCTATATTGTATCGACTATCTTGAATTTTGAAAATCGGACAACAGATTCGTAATCAGCAATCCAAACCCCCCCTCCCCATAAATTTTTTTATGAAAATTGAAACATTTCCGAAATTTTTTGCAGCCATACTAGATCCGCCATCTTTAATTTTGAAAATCTGATAGCAGATTCGTAATCAGCGACCCAAAAAACCCACCCATACGAATTTACATAACAATTGAACAATTTTTTGAAATTTTTGGCAGCCATATTGTACCCACCATCTTGAATTTTGAAAACGTGATAGCAGATTCACAATCAGCGACCCAAAAAACCATGTTGCACTTATTTTTATTAAAATTGAACAAAAATTGTTATTGCAGGAAAAAGTACCGTGAAAATAAAAAAAATTTGAATTTAAGCCACCATATTGGATGCCGCCATGTTTAATTTGAAAAAACCAACAACTACATTTTGAAGGCTAGAGTGCATGGAAACTTTTAATGCACAAATTAAAAAAATCTACGGACGATTTCGTTCCTAAAATTACATATTAATATTTTTTTTCACTCGACAATTCGTGTTTTGTTAAATAAACAAATATATCTTGTCAAATATGCTTTATATGCTTTAATGTGGAACCTTATTTCTTAAATATTAATTTAAAGTATGTAAAAGAAATAATTGAATGTTACTTTTTTTAAAAAGGGCTCGATACTTTTTGTCTTTAAATATTTCAAACGTTTAAAAACTATCAAAAAATGATAAATAATAAAGAAAAGTCTCTCAACGCTGCTCCGAGATAGGTGAATGATCAATCTCTCTAGCAATCACCCCAGGCGAAGAGCTTCACAAAGACAGCATATTCTATTATTATAACTAAAATAAACTTATGTAAGAAAAACTTACAAATATTCATCATTTTGATTCGGCCACTCGCCATAACATATGATACGAACTTCCCCTGTTGTGAAATTTTGCGTATAAGTTGTGAAGTAAAGCAGCATAGGCAGTGACAAAATAACTCCCACGATCCAAATGGCAATTGCTATGCAGAGGGTGGTCCTCCTGCCTAGCCGGGGTTTCAGGGGGTTCATAATGGCCATGTACCTGAAATGAAAAATCCTTATTTTATTGTTTTTTCAAATTAATAACGGCTGTTCAAAAAAAAGTGACGTATTTTCTATAGTAAGTATGTGTAAGTTTAATATTGTTATAACGTTATAACCGCAAAAAAAAGCATTACGTATTTTTTGAACGACCAACAATTGATATTATATACTTTTTTTAACATAAACCACCAATAATTTAAAAACTTTTGATCGTTTCGATTGAAAGACCCTACAATTAAAAATCTTTAGCATTAACATTTTTTAATTGAAATTCCAGTTTGAGAACTACTTTACATTTTTCTAAAAATTAAAATAATACAAGGATAAAAATGGTTTAGCAGTTTAATGTTAGGGATATAATCCAAAAACTGATTAAAAACCACAAATTTTATTAAACATAGGAAAGAAATGCATGATTATAATTTTGTGGTCTCACGCAAATTTACCATCAAAATATAAAATTAATATTATAACAAAACTGCTGCATTTTATATTATATATTATCTGAAATAAAAGAAAAATAAGGACAATATTTTTGATAATTCATAACAACTGATATCATAGCTTCAGAATCATTACATAATATTTTAAATATAACTTACAGACAATGAAACTTTTGCAATTTCCTTAAAAAATAATCATTTGCAACGAAAAAAACAACCATAAAAACCATAGAAAAAAGATGAGTCTTTTAACATGCTTGAAAAATAATATTTTTTTCATGAAAAATATCAATTTGCGAAGCAAATACTAACATAATTCAAAATTGATGAAAGACTCTAAATCTTGATTTTTTAATAAAAATGGTAAATTACGATAAAAAACACTAAGAAAATGTAGAAAGTTGAAGCTTATAAATGTTATTATTTTTAACCAAGTTAATTGATTTAAATCTAATGATTTTTGTTTAGAAATAAAAAATAAAAAAAATAAAAATAAAAAATAAAATTTAGGTGAAACCCACCTAAGTAAACTATAGCCGTTGCAAAGTTTTAAATATTCTTTGAAATATAATGATTTTTTATTAAAAATACCAAAAATTTCCGATGAAAGCACTAACGTAGCATAACAAAATATTGTTCAGAATTGTTAATCTTCCTCCGAATTTAATAATGATTGTTAAAAAATAACTAATTTCCTGTCAGAAACGTTAATATTACCTGTTTAAAGTTGACAAATTTTGTTCGAAGTATAAGGATATTTTGAGAAACAAAATCTCACTTTGATTTAAATGAATTTAGAAGTCAATAACCACATGTAGTTCTTTTTTAATACCGCTTTTTAGAGTAAAATGCTAACATTATCTAAAAATCTTGAAAAATGATTAAACCTTTTGTTCTAACAATTTATGTTCCAAATTTTAAATTTTCAGTAAAATGATAACTTTATTTAAACACTGCTAATTTCTGGTATAATTGCAAGATTTTCGAGACATAACGTTACACCCCTTCTGTTAGAGACAAAAATAAATTTGATTTTTTTATTAAGTAAATGTTATCAAGAACAAGAGTATCTCCATTAAGTGTGAAATGCATATTTTTTCTCTTTTGCAACACTCTTGAATAAATCATGTTAGATATTATTTTTTCAAGTTTTTGCGCAAATCGTCAACAATTACCTTTTACTTTTTCCCTTGGATCGTAATTTCATAAAAAAATTAATCGAAGTTTTAAAGGGAATAAAATTCTCAAATATGAGGATTATAAGGGATTTTGAAAAATAGGGCAAAAAGCGGAAACGGTGAAAAGTAGGAGAAAAGGGGAATATTGGACAGACTGTAATATCTACCAGTAACTATTTTTATTTCCCTAATGACACACTTCGACATTCTCTGCAGAACTAAGAAAAGTATCCAAAAAAGTATGTCTCTGAAGAAAAATGTATCCTCAGAAATAGTTAGGAGAAACGAGAAGGGAGAATAATGGGATGAGAGGGGGAAATAGAGAAACGGTAGTAGAGGAAGTAATTATTGATGGGGGATTCGGAAGTAAGAAAAATGAGAGAGAGAGAGAGAGAGAGAGAGAGAGAGAGGATGTATGAGAAGCGAGTGTATGTGAGAGGAAGTGGAGATAATTATTAGAAAGAAGGGTGAGTAGGGGAGGAACAGTGAGGGCGGAGGAAAGGAAGTAAGGGAACGGAAGCGTTAGCTGCAGAAGAAATAAGAGGAAATTCTAGGAGAGAAAGTAGGGTAACTTAAGGGAAATGAGGAAGAAGTAGGAAAATTTAGCGGAAACAAGTGGCGAGGGTATAAAAGGAAATGTGGAGAAATTAGAGGATGGTATTACTGGAAGTAAGGGGAAATGAAGGGTGAGGAGGTTAGGAGAAATTTGGGTTGGTACAGTAGGGTATTGAGGGGAGGGGGTAGAGAAAATGATTGGAAGTATGTGATGGTAGTAAGGAAAAGTGAGGGGAGGTCTAGTATGGTATCGCGGATGATATAGGGATGGGAAGAGTGGGCTCGGGAAGGGAAGTAGCGGAAGTGAAATGTTATGTTGGCGAAGGGTAGAAAAGCGAAAGGTGAAGTAACTTAAAGGAAGTGGGGGAACACAGGGCGATGGAGGAGGAAAATGATGGGTAGGGAAAGTTTGAACGACTTTGTTCTTGTTTGAATACTGAAAAAAGTAGCAAAAAAGTATATTTTTTTTTAAATAACAAAGAAGTAAAAAAGGCTGGAACTTCGAAGCCCGAAAACGCGGATCAGTCCACAATAGTTTTTGAAGTCCGTCTCATAGAGACCGCTTTTAGAGAATACAGGGGGATTTTCGCTGGCGTTCCAATTAGCATTAAGTCAGTTAAATTACTTCCGCCCGGGTTACGCAGTGTCCTTAATCCCCTGTTTTTAATTCATATTAACTGGATATTTCCTGGCTGAATAACAAAGTGTTGGTGGTGAAAATAATGTTAGTAAGCTGATACAAAAGGTATGTACCTGCTGCTTGTTAAGCCAGGAACTGTTTAAAATTCACTGACTAATCCCAGGATTAAGCCTGTGTGAATAATACACAGAGCATTCGGGGATTCGCTGCAGCTTTCAGAACAACAATATGTGTAGATTTTATACTATACCATCCAACATGTGTGTAAGTCTAAGCTTGTTACATTGCTTTATGATTATAGGTCACAAATTCTCATTATGTTTATCTGATGTCATTTCCTACAATCATATTAGGGGCCTCCCTAAATTACCTTAAATTTGTTTATCCCCCCCCCTCCTATGTCGTCCCTTCGTGGACGTCGTTAGGTAATGAATCAAGAATAATTAATAAAAGAAATAAAAGTCTTCATAGCCCAAATTGATTAAAGTTGATAAAACTGAGAATTCAATATGAAACGCTTTATATCCCTAAAACTTCAAATCGGAATATATTGCATTTTCAATGAAATAGTTGAAATAAACAAAAATTAGCAAAGGAGTTCGATGTTCAAACAAGTAGTCGAATATTCAACCAAACTATGACGAATTCGCAACGTAGAATGCCATACACTGAAACTTGGATTTATGCTTATGTTCAGACGACCTGAATTTAGTTTCAAGGCTATTGCAAGCTACGGTCGAAACTAATAATACTAATTACAATTTTTTATAAAAACAGAAAAACATTTTACCAAAAGAGATGAATTTTCAAAACAAAAAGACGAATTTTGAACAAAAGAGTTAAGTTTCAAACCAAAAAGATTCTTCAGTTAAAAAATTAAAAAATCAAATAAATTGTTAAATTTTCCAGCCAAAGCGACGAATTTTTGACCAAATAAATTGAAGTTTTAACAAAATAGTTGAATTTTCAAACCAAAATATAATTTTTTTAGAAGACAGATAGATTTTCAGCAAAACAGTAATTTTCAACTAAGAAAGCTGAATTCTAAATAAAAAAGGTGACTACGAAGCTTCTAATGTGTCCCCTAATATTGTAGAGTTTTCTTGTAGCTTCTTCTCTATTCCTTTACACACCTCTCACACACTTACTTAATGGTGGGAGGGGGGCCTACAATTTAAGGTGGATTCCGAACCACCAGGAGCGTATCACCGGAGATGAACCCTTGCTAGGCTAGTGTTCACCGCTTGGGCCACCGAGGCTCTTCCAAAATAGTGAAATTTTAAAACCAAAAAATAGATTTTTTAGAAGGCAGCTCGATTTTTAGCAAACCAGTAATTTTCTACTAAGAAAGCTAAATTTCAAAATAAAAAAGATCACTTTTCTACCATAAGATTTATTTTTAATAAAAAAAACGAATATGCAACAAAAGAAAAATGTTATTTTAAATAAAAAGGAAAGATGAATTTTCGAACAAAAATGAAACCTTTAACAAAATTTAATTTTTAACGTGAAAAGGTGAATTTTCGACAAGAAAGTTTTCAACTAAGCAAGGTAATTTTTCTACGATAGAATTGAATTTTCATTTAAAAAAGATAAGTTTTCATACAAAAATTAAACAGTTAAATTTTCAGTTTGAACAATTAATTTTTAACAAAAAAGATTAATTTTTAATTCAGAAGAACAAATATTCTACAAAACATACTTTAATTGTAAATCAAAAAGAAGTTAAGACGAATTTTTTAACAAAAAAGAACACTTTAATAAAAATAGTTTAATCCTCAACCAAAAAGTCGAATTTTCAACCAAAATGAATCATTTCTACCAAAAACGTAAAATTAAACCAAAAAGGAATAATTTTAAATGAAATACTTAAATTCTTAATGAAAGAAATGAATTTTCAATTAAAATGACAAATCTTGGAAATGGAAAAATGAACTATGAACAAAAGAGTACAAAATATAACAAAATTGTTCAATTACCAATTAACAAAATAAATTTTCCACCAAAAAAATAAATTTTAAACAAAATTATTAAACTGACAGCAAGTAGTTGTATTTTGATCCAAAAAATATAAATTCCGAACTAAAAATATATAATAGTAGAATTTTCAAACAAAAAGAATTAGCAAAAATAATTAATAAAAGAATTAGCTTTCAACCAAAAGTAGTTGGATTTTTTTATTAAATTTTATATAAATTTATTTAGCATTTAGACGAAACAAGGAGAAAGAGAAGAAGTTCCTTAAAAAAAGGGGAAAAGAAAGAGTTCTTTAAAAAAGGCAATAGGAAAAAAAGTGTGACGCCCGAATATGAAATTGATTTTGAAATTTAGTAAATTAATATTAAACTGTAACGTCGAAGGGGGAACGTTCGCAAAACTTTCAAGTTTTGTTAAAAGTTATTATCAGGAAATTTTCTCTCGGGAAAACATTCTTTTGTTGCAAAAAAAGTTCTTTGATTTATGGAAAAATAATTAGTGGCTCTCAATAAAAGAAATGTTTCTTTGATTTAAATATACTTGTCTAGATTAGATTTAAACGTTTTTGTTTTGATAAAATTTCTTTGGTTAAAATAAACAGTTTTTTGTTCCAATGAAACGTTCCTCAAAGTGGTAAAGTAGTTTACGGACGGACCCTGATGAGCACAGGCAGCTATTTTTTTAATTTCTTAAAACCACAGTTAAATTAAAAGCTGCTAAAAGTTAGAAAATATTCGAAACGTTTATTGTAGGATTCAACTCGAATGATTCTAAAAATTTGCCTATCTCACGAGATCTTTCGATTGCTAGTAACGGAACGCTAAAAACAAAGGTCTCTTATTATCATTCTTTTAAGTTATCAAACTTAGCGAATCTCAAATGCCGATTGAAATTTCAACGAGAGCTTTTAGGCCAATTTTCTAGCAGCTATCACGTTATCACAGCGACGAGTTTCAGCAGGAAACGAAAACGAGCTTTCCCGTTCTCGGACAAAGTGAAATATGTACAGAGATTGTGCAACGTTGCATCTGTACTTTTACGACAAAATTTCACATCTCGAGCTTACGCTACGCTATTCTGCATTCAGATGCCCGAGGCTAAATGTCACCTTTTCACACATGCTCTGTAGTGAAAGGCAAATTTCGCCGCCACTATTCAGAGTGTCTATAAAACCTCTTTTTTAATATTAGAAGAAAGGAGAATTTTTCATAGTCACTAATCCACCCGCTGCATTGAAATGTACACGGAGAAAAATAGCTCGAGAAACTTTGCAAAAATCAGTTGGGTAAACTCGGGACATATGGACACTTTGGTAAAGTTTCATTTCTAGTTCGGTAAAACAAAAGTGTGAAAAATTAATACCACTGTCTACCGAACTGCACTTTAATTAATACTGGACTTGGTAGTTCACATTTTAATGGACATAATTGTAAAATACATGAAATTTTAGATAAAAATTAATGAACAGTTGTCTAAAATACGGTTGACTCGGTAGAAAATATAAGAGGGTTTATAGGAAAGTCACAAGGGAACCACTGACGCTCGAGATACTTTAACTACCAGTCTAGTAAACAGATAAGTTTCTGTGAATAAAAAATCAACCTATATAGACATTAGTCAGTCACAGCCAATCAGAACACATTTTCGTCGCAAATAAACTCACGGCACCTACCACTACATACACACACTTACACATATCATACAATGTATACGTACATTGTTGGTGCACATACACAATTTAGCTCATACAATTACATTAAATTACAATACATTACATACGGTACACTCGGGTGCTTTTTAAAATATTAACGCTATTACAAATCGAAAAACGCTGCGACGGGTTTCGAACCCACCTAACCGACGTTTAACGCGTTCTATCGCTAACGACGTGAGCCGCACGGCAAACGTAACAGTTGGGATACCGGAAAAAAATCTCGACTATAAAGTTAAAGTACGGGTATCTCAGGGCCATCCAAAAATATCTGGGGTCGGTTTCAGCGAAATTTTTTATTGGAACATTTCATTGATTACATTGGTTTTTACATATATGAGAAGTAAATGAAAACGTTGGATAATTTTTATTTAAAATGGAAAAATTGAAACCCTAAATTATTTAATTTTTAATATTTTAAATGTGTGCATCATCTACTTTTTTAAAAATCTTTTTGATGTAAAATATTCAAGCCATTAAAATTGAGCATTAAAATCCTGAAGATTATGTGTTAATAAAATTTTTTGAAATTAAATTAGGCTAGAATTTCAGGAATTAAATCGAATATGCAAGCTTGAGAAAATTTTGAATATTTCTTCTTGAAATAAGTCTTTATTCAAGATTTGTAATTGAAGATACTTTAATTTTTAATACGTGAAATTTATCATGCAGTTTTGAATGTTTTTTTTACATCATTCTATTTTAAAGACTCACAATTAATTAGACACTCTACAATATTAAAAATGTATAAATAAATATGCTGGATAATTTTGGAGATCTGAACTTAAGTTTTCAGTTCTACATCTTCCAAATTGAAGACATTTTTGTTGTGTATCATCAGAATTGAAACTATTTTAATGGCGAAACTTGCATAATTTTCAACGTTTAATTGGAAAAATTAAAAGCCTTTTAATTTTAAAGATGTATAAATAAAAACTGTTAAATTTGAATGATTTTAAAGATAATAAGTCAAGTTCTAAATTCTAATTCTTCCAAATTAAATAAGTACCAATTTTCAAAATATCAAAAACTTAATTATTAATTTGTATAAATAATTTTTGTTATTAATTAATTAAATTGATTTATTTTTCAATACAATTAAATATATGGTACCGCATTATTCAACTAAAATTTTGATTTTACCATTTAAATTCTAAATCGAAAGAGTGGCTAGGTTCATTGGACATCGTCGATACTCCATTTTCTGTAAGATTTTACAGATATACAGGGTGAACCATTTTAATCTATCCACCCATAAATTTCCGGAAATAAGCGGTATACAAAAAAATTATTCAGGCAAAACCTGCTCAGGACAATGGGGGCCATCATCATTTTAAGATCACATTGAATATTTAAAATAGGAACCCCTATTTTTGATATTAGATTCTGAAAGAGCGGGAAATTTTACTCCCGAAATGATGGTTAAGAGTCAATTTTCACGATGTCAAATAAAGGTTAAATCGAGGTCAAATTTAAAAAATCATGCACAATATGATTTTTTTAACACGTTTGGGCAAAACAAAGCTGGCGTGAATTTGGGACCAACGACCTTGATCACCTTCACCTTGAAGCAAACGTGGAAGGTCATTAGAAGGTCAAAGTGTTGGTTTTCTTCAACTAATGCTATTCACTTGCTACGTCAACGCCGTTGTTTCTGTGTAACTCTAAAAGTAAGCATTTTTTATTTAAAAAATTATCTTGGGTTTGTGGTTTATGTGTGCGGGGTTTACGGGTGTGGAATTTGTTGGTTTGGTTCTTTTGGTCGTTGGACCCAAATTCAGCCCAGCTTTGTGTTACCAAAACGTTTCAAAAAATAAAACAAAACAATCATGGTCTGCATGATTTTTCAAATTTAAACTCGATTTAACCTTTATTTGACCTCATGAAAATTGACTCTAAGTATCGACGTAAAATTTCCCGCTCTTTCAGAATCTAATGTCAAAAATAAGGTTTCCCATTAAAAAAAGCAATGTGAGCTTCAAATAACCTTGAAAATTTATCTCAAGGTCAAAACCGATTTGGCAGAAAAATGGCCCCCATTGTCCTGAGCAACTTGAGCCTAAACAATTTTTTTGTATATCGCTTATTTCCTGAGATTTTGGGATGGATTACCAAATGTTTTATTATTATATTTAATGTTAATTTAATTTAATTGTTCTATATTTAATGTTACCAAATGTTTTCCTAACACAACCGGAATTTTACCCAAATTTCCTCATAAATCAATTAAACTCAGTTTTCCTACTAAATACGTGGAAAACAGTTTTTCCAATTAGTAGAAAAACCTCTAAAATGACAAAAGCCACTAAAATGGCAGCACTGAGGATTACGCCAGGGGCGTCAACTTCGATTCATGGTAATTAACTTTTTAATTTCCTACTTTAATGAAATCTCATTTTATTTTTCAATTTTGTAAACTAATATTTATTAATAAATACTAAGCGAGAAAATTCGTGAATATCTTCGAGGTGCTCAGTACTTGCATACGATCCTGAAACATTAGGGAGGTGATGCAAGATACTGCGTGACTCGGTTTACCAAACTGTCGAATGAAGTCTAACGTAGCAAAAATTAGAGTCGGGCAAAATAATTTTTTGTGGATAAATAAGTTTTTAGCTTCACTATTCATTCGATTTAGGCGTTTTTTTAAATTAAAGATTTTGAAATTTAGAAAAAAACTGTGTGTTTGTATTTTTCATGAAGAATTTGGTTCTTGTTTAGTATACCAACAAAATTAAGTTTTGAAAAATTCAATTTTTTAAAACATTGTTTTGTTTATGAAAATATGCTAAATCTATTTAAAAATAATTTTCAGTTCATGAAAATAATTTTAAAAATATTGTATTAAGATTAAATAAATATAGATTCTTTGGTATAATCACATAATAATCACAATTATCACATAAAAATCACATAATAATAATCACAATTATTTCTTGGACAAATCTATCCTAAAAAAATACATTAGAAACACGTGAAAAGTAGATTCTTGACCGCAAAGTAGGCAAAAAGTAATTTATCAAAAATTAAAAATTAACGGTGTCTGAAATATTCTAATGTTATTTTACAATATTATACACAATTATTATCATGAGCACCATAAAATATTAATGTATATATTAAAACCCCCCTTTTTATTGATAAAAAATGATTTGTGTATATAGTACGTTTTTAATTAAAAAATCTTGACGGGCTGTGAGGCACAGTTGCAGCTAACACTGGTGTAGCGGCTTACTGGCCAGGGAGTAATTTACGCAGGAGAAAATCTATCTCGCCGGCAAATCGAAACATCAACAGTTTGTTAACTACTACTCCAATTGATCTAAAACATTCCAGAAAACTTCCTTGAACCTTTGTAAACAACTTTCTCGCTGACAGTTTTCGCTTGCTCAAAATTCGCTCGACTCCCGAAACGATAGAAGTTGTTTGTGCACGAATTATGCACCGTCTTGGGAAAAAATTATTAACAATTTCTTAAATAAACATCTTGATGTTCTTCTAACGCCATCGGTCGCAGAAAATGACAATACATGTTCCTAATAAGTTTTATTACAAAATATCACAAACTTTCCATTTCGCTGCGAGTTTGAAGTGAAAAAAATCAAAATATTTTGATCAGAGAAAAAAACAGTTTTTCGTAAATAATTTGAAAAATAAAAAGCTACAACTTTTTTTATGAAGAGAAAAAGATGCGAAATTAAATTTTCACTCAGAATATATATTTTAAAAATTAAAATTCAAGACTTCATTTTCAGGAGCTCAGAAGTCTCCCCACTCCAGCAAAATAATTCTATATCTCCTTTTTGCATTCGACGCCTCAATTTATCATTCTGTAACCGGTTTTGAGGGAATTATTGTCATTGCATACATTAAAGTTTGCTTGAATTTACATTTTCAAATAGTACTTGACAAGCATGAAACTTTATCTCATTTTTCATGAATGTGTAACAGAATAGTTTTCAATAATTACACCACTTGCATTAATGATTACTTATGATCATCTTTACTGTATATTTGGGAAATTTAATCTGTGGTATTAACGTTTACAGAACTGTCATTTATTCTTTAACATTTCGCAAGAAACAAATTATTACAATAATATCAAACATTCTCCTTTTGGTAAATATATCCCAATTATTACACCGTCAGAAATTATAAGATCGATTGACGCAAGCACTATTAAAAATAACTGCTGGCTTTGAACCACGATAACTCAGCGAAAAAAGATGACAGGGCATTTTAAAAAAAAAATTGTTGGAAAGCCTATGAAATTTCACATCTAGTAATGCCAAACAGATTTTTTTTTTAAATTCTAGATTTTCTAATATTTTGTACCTTGACTTCGACTTTCAGCATGGCCTAGAAAAATTGTTGCAAAAATGTGAAAATTATACGACATAGAGACTAAAATTTTATCTTTAATTTAAGCCATAGAAACTTAAAAAATTTGCATCGATGCCCGAGATACGATTAAAAAGGTTCAATCGTATCTGAGTTGAGATTTAGTCAACGATTACGGTTCTCGACCGGTCTGCTGCTCGCCTCCTTCCTTGAGGCAGGACCGAATAGGCCACGCACAATGATGAACAGTTTTTTTTATTTTTTAAAGTATTTATCAACTAGATTATTAATAAAAATGTAGATATATGGTTACGAGAGTAAACTATTTTTCAAACGAATTAAGCAGCTAAATTCTAAATAAATTATTTATATGAAAAACACTCAA